>MU380170.1:12554-261242 GCA_022495085.1 Xylaria sp. FL1042 | reverse complement strand
CCACTAATTTCCTTATTACTGCAATTTTAATTTTACCTAGGTGTATACCTATACAAAAATTCGTTTTTGAACAGTTACCCCTCTCGGACCCCCTAAGAGAGCCCGACTGGGTGTGAGCAGAAGATCCCCCAATGCTGGGGTTCGTGAGCGGACTCCCAGTACATCAGTAACACTACAA
The DNA here is from genome assembly GCA_022495085.1 of Xylaria sp. FL1042. Taxonomy (NCBI): domain Eukaryota; kingdom Fungi; phylum Ascomycota; class Sordariomycetes; order Xylariales; family Xylariaceae; genus Xylaria; species Xylaria sp. FL1042. The sequence goes on along the minus strand of MU380170.1, from coordinate 261,064 downwards.
GAAGATAGCAGTCGAAGCTTAATAATTATGATACATACTCGAGGAGCACCGGCACTGAAGGACATGATCAGCAAAGCATATCACAACGTGATTCTGGAGACTTCCCGATGTTACTGTCCCCCCAAGGCAGACAGACAGACAGACACCAGGCATCTACGGCCTATTCTGTGACCATCGTTTACATACTATGTATTCTGTTATCTCCCTCTTACGATGATGTGGTTAAACCAGCTCCATAAGGCTTTCTCGGGTCACTCACTCCGTGTTTCAGACAAGAACACTGATGGCATGGAGTGAGAGTATCTCTGTAGTGTAGATAGCCTGGCCGCTAAGGTTTTGAAAGACCCAAAATTCTTTCATCGGCTTTCTCTCCCGTTTGGAGACAGGGAGCAAATGTTGGTTCAAATCCTCCTGGCTGATAATCATCTCACCTGCAGCACAATTGGCGAACAATTGGCTGCAGGGTCCCAGGGTGTGCCCAGGTATCCAACGCCAAGACGACTTTGGCTAGGTGGGGAGTCTAAGAAGCCGACTTGAGAGGCTTAGACGGCATTTCCTCGACAACTATTGGCCTTGCTGCCAAGTGCGGGAAGCACCCACTTGAGTAATTAGTAACAAAATCCTATTTTTATAACAAAGATGCAGCAGGGTGCGGCCTGGAAATACCGCTCGTGCTTTCTACTCCTCCAACTACCTAGTGTACACTAGATGATGTACACATGTTGTTGTGGGTAGGCCATCGTGGGTGTCATTTGAGGATTGAGCAGCTTATGTCAATTCATCGTTGAAGAGCGTCTTTCTGTGACACGAAAGGAAGAGTGGAACTGGTATACAACTAGCTGCAGGGGAAATCACCCGGACCTACGTATGTTTCAAGCTGTTCGTTTCAACGCCGCGCCTATTCAACGTGTAAAGGCGTCTAGCGCTCGGCAGCGGCCCGAGGGGATGGTGAAGATGGGGGCCGTGGAATCTAACGTACATAGTGTACACCTACTGTAGGTAAGGGCCTACCTAGCTGACAAGAGCAAAAGCTAAATTGATTTACACTACATTGTATTAATAATAAGCGCGATATGGTGAATTAGGCGAGCCGGCCGCAACTCAAAAAGGGAATTGTTGTTGAGGTCATTGTTGGGGGCTGATAATTAATTCATGCATACAGGTGCTCCCTATACCACCTTGCCTATATACATAGTACCTACCCATACTACCGACCTGTCTCCTTTTAGAATCCTTGGTGTAAGCAATACGATCCTTTAAATATCACCAATGAAGACTTTGCCACCGTATACAGATCTATGTATTGCGTTATGACAGGCGTTGAGAATAGTGTAGTATACCACTTAACAATATATAACTCACCCAACCTTGTTTCGGCAATGCGGGTATAACATGTTATGTACTTATTCACCCAGCATGTCGTCATGTTACTCTGAATCATACTGAAATTGGTGTTGGCTGAACCCTCTGTCAAACCCCTTTAGAGCTCACCCTCCTTTGCCAAATAACAGTCTACCAGGTAGTATTGACATGCTGTCTTGTAAGCCAAGTCTCCATGGTAGTACCTAACCAGGTACCTGATTCCTTAGTAATGGTTTTGGTTTTATTTAGTCTTCCCTTTTCCCTTCTTCCCTACCTATATACCACATTACTGCACTCTATACTAGTCCCCGCAAGATGACTGCAGTTCCTGCAATAAGCCAAGACCAATAACATCACCATTATCACAGCCTTCATACTCAGCGCTTAATCTTTAATTATAATTAACCTAATTGGAGGTTTACCTCACCCTCTCTCTTCACCTTCCAACTCCCTTCTTGGAGAGAACTGCCGCGCTGTGCGTTGAGTAGAGTTGTAGCTACGTTAGCGACTGAATCTAGATGCGAAACATGGAGTCTTCTCTGTTGGCGTTCTATTCCGCGTGGCGAGTGATGATGGTGCTACAGCACATGTACGTGCCTGTTGTACCTGACATTTGGGAGACCCGAACAGAGCTTCCAAGCCAATCGCTCGCTTATTACTGATTACCGGACCTGGGACACTTCCGCATCCGCGCGGAATGCCACACGACCGCGTGGCTTGTCTTGAAATCCTTACCAGCAACCAGCGTCACATTGGCATTGCATGGTGCCGGTACTGTATATCGTGGTTGGCATGTGCTGTCAGCCGGCATCGATATCTTTCTGGTTCGTCTAGATACGTCTCCTTGAGGTCTCCTTACGCCCCTCGTTCGCTTTCGCATTCACTTTCGCATTCACGCCCCCATCATCTTCGAATTGCGACCTATATTCCCCCGCCAGTTTTCGAATGGAATGATAAACGCCCCGATCGGCTCTGTGCGGCAAATCTATGATTCCCGTCATGCATAACATTCTAACGTGCCTCAAAATGCTGTCGATTTGTCCCTTGCATGGAATGTCTCTTATATGAACTAAATCGGGCAGACTCAGCCACTGAGAAATAATAAACGTACCTATCTACAGATCCCCGCCACTATTCCCTTTCGGTCCGACTGCCAACGCCAGGTCTTCCGGTTGTCTTGTTGTAAATGTTGCGGCTATGGCCATGTACCACGTATTCGCTGGCGCGCTGGTTGTATGTAGATCAAATCGGAGCTAACATCACCCAGCCTCCTCACCTTGGTAAAACCCTATACATCTAGTCGTTATTCTTCTTTTCGTCTTTTCAACCGGCCGGCCGGCCGAGGCGAAGCGAGTATTGATCTACGTTGATTCAACTCTCTATGTGCGACGTCGCAGTGGAGAAGTAACATCTTCAACACTTGATACCCAATCCACAACCGGGTCGGGTCGTCTTAGAGGGTCCTACGTTGGCTTGAACTGCTGCCGTGAGGCACAGTCAGGAAAGACCCCCAATGGCCAGAATCTAGAATAGGGCCATCGTTGTCTACTGCACCTTGCCCACAAGCGACGCTGATTTCGAATACAGAAGAGCTATAGGCAGACCGAGGACTATTACGGTCGAGGACACTACCCGTTATAGTTCGATACTACGCTCGTATCGGCATGTCATCATTAACTGTAGCCCCCATATGGGCACTACTGGCACGCGATTCTCTGGATACGTCAACGTGTTCATCCATGCAGTCATCACCGCTGCTATATGGAGATACCAACCGTGTGCCGCTCAGGTAGTTGCATGACACTATCGAGAACCAAAACACCTACTGGAGGGGACGAACCTCGAAACAGAACAGAAAGCTAGCATATGCAAGATCCATCAAGTGACGTTGTGTAGCATCGTATACCTCTGGCCCGAATAGGGAGGGAACCCTCTTGGGGGTTCATGAGAGATAAGCGGTATTAACCGGCTTGGACCATATGCAAGGGCCGTATTGTGAGGTATACGTATGAAAGACCGCCATATTCTCGGGATAGCTGCGAGACATATGATGCCACCCAACCATTGACAGGCATTTCATCCCCCACAATGAAGAACATACCCTGCAATTCTGAAACAAGCGACGGTCCTGAGACGGCCTACATTGGCGTCATCTTGGTGGCGGCAGCGGCAACGTCGGCGAAGATGAATCAAGTAAGGCTAATTAGTCTCTGCTGTCGATCTTGATGCTCGTCTTACTCTCCGCGGAGTTAGCCTGTAGGGCTGGGTACGCCTAGAAAGTCTGACAACGGAGCCGAGGAAGTACTGCTTGGATCTTGTAACACATCTTGCAACGTCGAACAAGCAATGCCTCTAAGATCATCAAGAAATATGGCTTAGGCAACTCGAGATTAGTATACACGTCACTCGAGTATGCCTTATTCAGCCAAAATTGTGGCAAGTTTTGACGAATCTAGGCGTCTTAGGTTTCCTTTTCTTTTTCCATGATCTCTTTCTCAAGAAGAAGCAGAATAGCTTTTACAGTCCTATGGCGATGAAAATCTTACTCGATCAGCATAACCTTAGGAACATATACCATAATTAGTATATTGCCATGAGACACAGCAAAGACAGGTCAGAGGCGTTGCCCAGCACTCATGACAAAAACCTCCCTCCCATACAGAGAGCATTTCTCCTTCAAACTCAATATGCCGTGACATGTTCACCTTCTAACTACTCATCTCACTGCTTTCGAAGCTAGGCCAAGGCCCGGAATGGCTTTCATGCTCTGACTGTTTGGCAACCACACCATCGGACCTGATTCAAACCCGGTTTCGCCGCGAGAGCCGGTGTTATTACACGCCAAGCAGGGAAAAGAAAACCAATGATGAAAGGTTGTGCTGACGCTCAATTTCTTAGGTATGACTCTCTATTATCACCCCTGGCATCGAGTGTGTCCTGGCCAACCTCGAGATAGGAGTGTGTAAAGAACAACTTCCAACATTTTGAGATATAAGCTGAATACTACTTAGTAAGGAGTCGGCTATCTGCTAAAAAAAAAGCGGCTCTGGGAATAATCACTTTGATGCGTCCAAACGTACTTCCTCCTGCATTATCAACTGGGTCAGATATGGAGATGACCTATCACAGTCTCCATCCCAGTGCAGCAAGCCCACTCACAATCGGAGAGCGGTGAAAATTTGAGCAATGAGTCTTTCAAGCAACCATTTCATTCCCTTGCCTTAGGCTCTCTAGAACGCGGCCTAGACAGCGCATGGCAACCAAAAACTCTCACGGGACCAGTGCCGCGGTCGGCGGGTTTTGTGGGTAATGTGTGATCCAGCGTGGAACTTATCGTGATAGTAGGGTGCCGAGGATAGAGGACCCAGACATCGTGAGTCCGATATCAAATTGTGTGCGTTGGTAGCGAGGGGGAGAACGAAAAAAATGAATTATGTATGAAATATGGGCAGCTATAAAACAGACACTCCGACTCTCTGTTTCTCCTGGACTGCTTTGAGCTCAAGCATACCCGCCGTAATATTGTGACGCTCAAAGTTTGAAGCTTCGATTCCAGTCTATCATGACTCTCGCTTCAAGATTCCAGGCCCGTGGTGGCCGATTAGTCGCTTTAGTGACACTGATCGATGCGAGTCAGTATCTTGAAACCAGCTCACACAGCATCGAATGACGGATTGCTGATATCATGATCCAGTGTCCGCGTGCTGGTTTGGCTATTGCCAGGTCCGTTGTCATCTTAAGATAGTAGCGACAAAGTGCAACAACTTATCCGTATCATTCAGGGCGTATTTGCCGGTGTTCTTGTGTCACCAGATTTTTTGAGACTTTTTCCAGAGATCAACAATGGAAATATTTCGGGCGCCGTGACAAGTAGTTTCTTCGTGAGTCTTACATCTATCACCAGTCATACCTTGCAGACATCAATTGTTCGAGCGAGCCTGCTAACCCTAATCAACTCATGCTAGCTTGGAGCATTCGTCGGCGCCCTAGCTGCCTTCATCCTAGGCGACAGACTCGGCCGCAAGAAGACCATCATAGCAGGTCATGTCTTGAACACGGTGGGCGCCTCACTACAGGCCTCCGCATATAACCTGCCACAGCTCGTCATCGGAAGGACGCTGAACGGCATCGGGATAGGCATAACTTCGACTATGTCGCCAGTATATCTTGGAGAATGTGTAAAGCCTCACCTCCGAGGCCGTCTACTCGTCATCGGGGCGTCTTCCAACGTATCGTCCTTTGCGCTGTCGAGCTGGATCAACTATGCCCTATCCTTCCGCACTGGCGCGCTGCAATGGCGGCTTCCTCTGGCGATCCAGCTCTTTTTCCCTTTGATCATTTTCCCGCTTGCGCCTCTTGTGCCGGAGAGTCCGAGGTGGCTTCTGCTCGTGGGTCGAGACGACGAAGCGAAGCAAGTGCTTGCGAAGCTTAATGATGAATCTGATACTGGCGATCTAGTGATGGCCGATTACAAATCCATCAAGGCTTCTATCCTGCTCGAGAAGACTCACCAAGTGCCCCTAATGGACGTCCTCCGAAATCGAGACAGGACGCAGAATCTTCGACGCCTGATCCTCTCCTGCGGGACACAATTCATGCAGCAGTTCAGTGGGATTAATAGTCTTGGATTCTACCTTCCAACATTACTTCATGAAAGCGTTGGGTTCAGCCTACAGATGAGTCGACTGCTTGCTGCAGTGAATGGAACGATTTACTTCATTGCCGCGTTCTTCAGTCTAGCTGTCGTCGACCGACTCGGACGGCGAAAGTAAGTGTTTACCCCCTGTCCGGATTTCCCTTCATGATGCATGATTAACAGTCAAAGGCTCATGCTCTATGGTTCGCTGGGCGTGGCGGCCTGCCATCTTATAACTTCTCTAGCACTAAAAGCCAGCCACGAAGACCTTTCTAGAATGAAAATAGTGCGTAGTTATAAATCTCAGACAGAAGACTTACATCCTAACCGTTTTCTAGTTTGGCAATGTGGCAGTGGCGTTCATCATCATCTACCATGCTGTATTTGCGCCTACTTGGGCAGGTATACCTTGGGGTGAGTGATCCCAAGAGTCGTCCCATGACCTCTACAGACCGCCACCTATGAGAAAATATTACTGACGCTTCACCTCAAAGTTTACGCAGCGGAAGTAAACTCGATAGGCTGGCGCACCCGCGGTGCCGGCGCAGCTACTGCCACGAACTGGGTGACAGGATTCGCAGTGGTGCAATTCACCAAAGTCGGCATCGACAATCTCCAGTGGGCGTTCTTCCTAAGTAAGCCCCCTCTCCCTTTCATATATACCCTGAACCTTCTTACTACGACACAAATCTGACAGCCGACTCTATCCACACAGTCTTCGCAATCCTTTGCGTGCTGTTCTTCCCTGTAGTGTATTGCTTTTACCCGGAGACGGCGGGCCGAAAACTTGAGGATATGGACGAGATGTTCCTCCGCAATCCCTCGTGGTTCGTTTTCCGCGAGAAGGAGATGACTCAACCCACTCGACCTCAGGCTTTTATCGATGCGGAGATGGCGCGGATCTCGGATAGTGAGGTCACTATTGTCGAGGTGACGCCCGACAAACTCGAGAAAAGGTAACCGTCTCGGTGAAGCTACTTTGATATTTGGAATATGCGACCTCATCTGATTTTACGTACATTGACTGCCGGCTTATGGAGTACTCACTTTGTATAGAAGTGGGACGTAGACCTAGACTTAGAGAGAATAGAATGATACTAGAGTAATGATAATAAATAGGGCTAGGAATAGGGGGAGATAGGAGGGTTTATTTCACTGTCTTATTATATGATAGGTGCTCTCGCATCTGGTATTTAGTCAGCGCCAGTCCCCCAATAATGCCAATACTAAGACTGGATACTCTCCGTGGCGGATATATACTGCGCCTCGCCAGTATATCTCCAGCGACTAAAGTACGCGTTCCCGCCGTCAGGACAAGCAAACCCCGACCCAGCTCCATTACAAGTGGCATAGGCGCCCACGAGACTACCCACAAAAGAGCCGTTCCCACCACTCACGAGTCCCGCAGAAGCTGTACCGATAACCAGCTTAGCTCCAGGTTTATCCACGGGCATAGCCGCCAGACTGTAGTGAGTCGTATTCAGCGTCTGGATTAGCAGTCTAATCTTCCCATGCGTCCAAGCCGCCGGAACGGGCGCAATCCTCGGCGCGGGCGGGATTCCCGTGCCCTCGGCCCGGAACCGGAAGGCCAATTGCGGTTTCCCAACACTTCTATCTGACGAGGATTCAGGTGCGAGGAGAACCACGCCTAAATCAATGTGGTCGACCTGCGTCAAGAAAACCGTGACGCCAGCTTCCTGGCCAACGGAGGTCGGGGCGAAAGACAAATCAACGCTAAACGCGAAAAGAGTATGCGTCTGCCGCCGCCCAATGAAAGAAAGTCCGTGCTGCCCCGTCAATTCCGGTGTTATCGTAGAGAAAGGCGTGCCCGTGAGATTATTCCGGCTGGGAATGATTTGCAGACCCCGCGCGGTAGTCGAGAAGGCGCCGGGGCGAGGCACGCGCCAATATACGAGATTGCGCGGGATATCTGAGCCGTTCTTGAATTCGTAGACGTCGTCGTCGGAATTGAAGGGCCCGTCTCCTGGTATATCTCTGTTTGGCGGCGGCAGCGCCCAGCCGCTCATCTTGCCCCTGACGGGCTCTAGTACAGGCCACTCGCCTTCGTCCCACGTCACGGGGAACAACACTGTCTCGCGGCCCATGGGGTAGATCTTCCACTCTGGCCCGGAGCGCGTCGCTAGACACATCCCCCACCAGTTGCCCGCGGGATCCTGGAAGAGGTCGCCGTGGCCGACTGTCTGGAAGTACTCGTCTGTGCCGCGGTTCGTTAGGATGGGGTTGTTCGCGTAGGCTTCGTACGGGCCCTTTAGATTCCGCGATCGCGCGATTGTGATGGAGTGGTTCGTCTCTGTTCCTCCTTCCGCGATCATGAGGTAGTAGTATCCGTCTTTCCGGTACAAGTGCGGTCCCTCGGGCCACACTCCGCCGGTCCCATTCCACAGGCTGACGGGAGGCTGGCTGAGCTCGCCTGTTTCTAGATTGATCTCTTGCAAGATCACGCTCTGCGTCGCTACATAGGCCTTGCCGTCGTCGTCCCAAAACAAGTCCGGGTCGATGTAATTAGTTTGGAACGTCACTGGGTCAGACCAGGCCGGTTCATCAAACGGATCCGTCGACTTGAAGACTACGCCGAGATTACTGGTTCCCAACCCAAGGTACTCGCAGATAACGTAGAATAGTCCGTCGCGATGCCGTAGTGTTGCGGCGTACATCCCTACTTCCTGCGCTGTTGAGTTTGCGCTGGCGCCCGGGAGCTGGCTTTCGCGGTTCCAGGCATGGCTGATCAGTTTCCAATTGATCAGGTCTTTGGAGGCGTAGATCGGTAAGCCTGGGAACGAGATGAATGTCGAGGTCACGCAGTAGAACGTGCCGTCGACTTGCGTGCATGATGGATCCGAGTGCCAACCCGGTAGTACCGGGTTATAGTAAGTCGAGTTGCTCACGCTGGCTGAAGCCAAAGCTACGGACCCAATGGCCGTGACCAAACTGGTCTCCACGATTACGTGCAATAGCCTCATTGTGGAAATGATTGGGGGGAAGAGGGTCTGCCTCTCAGGCGATGTGAGACCGTGAAGTTGCCGGCGTCGCGATCCATTTTATAGGCTCTTTCCGCGTATCCGTGTACCCGCGTATCCGCGTCTCCGCGTATTGTGATGCTTCGTGACCCATATTGGGAATTTCTCCGGCCGCGAGAGATCCAGGCGTTCGGATCTTCCGTCCCTCACGGGCGAGCGTATTTAACCGGTAAGTCGGGCCAGGCTCCTGTGTTTGTCTGGGTTCTCCGCAGTTTCGATGGGGAGATGGGGGATTATCTCGTGATCCATGATATCGGTATGCATGGTCGGCATGCGTGAGATCATGTCAGCGAATGAAGATGGATGTAAAGATGGATGTAATTCAATGAGAATTGCGGACATCTTGTATCTAGGTAGGTAATCTACTGTAGTGACAGGAAACTATAAATTCGTACTGTCCGACCATGGCATGTACCCGTTCCAGCCGAGATAATCGGTGATGAATTGAAGTTTCGTAGCCTTCAAACCCCTCCATAGATATGAGCCATGTTGTAATGCAGGGTTGTCGGAAGCAGGACCCTAGGGAGACGACTCGACACGTCTCATTAAACATCGTGACGCTATAGTCCAAGTATCTAGGCTTGATAGGTATTCAAGATCATAAAATACCAGACCCAATATGCCCGCACATTTCCTTCGCGTCTCAATACTTAACACTATTGTACGCAAATAAGCTCAAAGCGAGGATATCCTAGGAAATACGATACCTCGCAAGTGGCGATAGTATCTTGCACTTCACAGTGGGTATTATCGAACATAACACTGGGTATCAACTATCACACTTCACTCCCATCGTTCCTTTCCGCCACGTGTCGTCGGAACAGGGATACATAGAGATGGGAACGGAAAGAATTTATGAACTAAATGGAGAGTATTGGATCAAAAATATTTGGATATAGTCTCGAAAGCTCGACATGAAAAGATGGAAAGGAAGAAGAATGCTAGACAGATAATTAAATATCACCTCGAATTGGTTGTAATGCAGCTATATACTAAAATGCATGTCGAAGATGTTAATATAGACGAAACATTGGCAAGCCTAGCGAAGTATTAGCGACGCAAGTCCGTAGATGCCCAGCTTTCGCCGTCACCAACAAAAGTGACCCTAGAGATGAAGCGACGTCATAGTCGGTCCAATTGAATCCCTAGTCTAGTTGCATTTACGAATTGCCATCTCTCGAGCAATCCTCTGTGTAAGAGCTAGCCCCCCAATTTCACCTATCTAATAAGATATCATTAGAAAAGTAAACCGAACATTAAAGTTACATATTTTCATTGGTCTTAGATAATGCACCCGGTCCCGTCGACCTATAACGCGGCGCCGGGCCCGCAAGCTGACCGCATCGATCGCCCAAAGGGAAAAGGCGGACCTCCAGTCGACCACCGGACTGGCTCTTGGCAATATGCACGACCTGACTTCGCGGGCTCACCGGACTCTCTTCTGCTCCTCATTTTAATGTCGGTTATGCCCTATTTCTAGACTTTAGTGTTCAGGTTTTAGTTAGTCAATTGCCGTATAACCATAAACGGGTGAACTATTCCAGATATGACCGAAGGGATCTAGGTATATAAATCGCAGTATAGTTCCTGAATGGTGGTCAGAGGATCTGGAAATCATGACTGTTTCCGCAATGTAATGGATATCCTTCGATCCGCCCTTATCTCTTCTTCCAATTCCTGCATGTGCCATGCATCTAGTGTGCTTTTTTTTCCAGGCCAGTAGTGTAGGATGTGGAGTTCAATACTCAAAATATAAGGTCAAGGACCTGCAGTTGGTAAAGAGCTCTGGTTTCGAGAAAGTGCCATTGAATAGCTGAGCCGAGCTCGATTAATTCTTGGGACCAATCTAGAGGCTTTTCAAAGCTTGTGTAGGAGACATGTACCTACTTTGAGTTGAACACCTAGGAGTAGTACGGACGGCCCTTCGATGCCTCTGTAGGCATTAAACAACATGACAGACACGACCTCCTCGCCGATTCTACCTTCGTCTTCTCGACCCTCAACCCCAATTACAGAGTCGACTGCACTACTACCAAAACCAACGAGTGGGCATTGGAACAACGTTAGGCCGAGGTATCGAGAATGGCTCACAGAAATTTGGATCCTAACAAAAGCGGCGACACCCGTGATACTGGCATACACCCTTCAGAATAGCCTCCAAGCCGCATCTGTACTAATTGTTGGGCGGCTCTCGCCGGAAGCTCTGGCTACAGCCGCTTTCTCATACATGTTCGCCGCAGCGACAGCTTGGTTGGTTGCACTAGGCGGCACAACAGCGCTCGACACGCTTGCATCTAGCAGCTTTACCGGATCGCAAGATCGACACGACCTAGGTATCCTCTTGCAACGAGGGCTTTTCGTATTTACCATCATGTATGCCATCATCGCCGTAATATGGAGCATGTCAGAGCCATTGTTCCGAGCACTCGGGCAGGAAGAGTTCATCTGTGTCCAGAGCTCTAAGTTTCTCCATATCCTCATTCCGGGAGGCCTCGGGTACGTTTGGTTCGAGGCGATGAAAAAATACCTCCAGGCACAAGAAATTTATGAACCCGGAACTTACGTTCTTATCGTCACCTCCCCTCTCAATATATTCTTGAATTGGCTGCTTATCCACAGGCTAGGATTTGGGTTATACGGGGCACCAATCGCTACTGGAATCAGTTACTGGGTGTCTTTCCTTCTCCTTGTTGCCTATGCAGTGTTCGTTCGTGGTCATGAGTGTTGGGGTGGACTGAACCCGAAACTCGCCATTTCCCACCTTTGGCCATTCACCCGTTTAGCATTACTGGGCGTTGTCCAAGTTGGCACTGAATGGTGGGCTTTCGAGATAGTGGCGCTGGCAGCTGGGCGACTGGGTACAACTTCACTCGCTGCACAATCTGTCATCATGACTGCGGATCAGATCATTAATACAATCCCCTTTGGGCTTGGTGTCGCCGCTTCTTCCCGGATTGGCAACCTTCTGGGTGCACAAAGACCACGGGATGCAGCTCATGCAGCCCACTGTGCTGCGGTGCTCTCGGTGCTGAACGGTGCGATCATACTGGGCATCCTCATGGGAACAAGGAACGTGTTTGGCAAACTGTTCAACGACGACGAGCGCGTTGTTAGTCTAGTAGGAGAGGTCATGCCGTTTGTGGCACTGTTCCAGATCGCAGACGGCCTGAACGGGAGCTGCGGCGGTGCCCTGAGAGGCATGGGAAAACAATGGGTTGGAGCTCTTGTCAACCTCATCAGCTACTATGGCGGTGCATTACCGACGGGCATATATCTCGCGTTTCACGGCTGGGGGCTGGGAGGACTGTGGCTCGGCAATTGCGTGGCCCTGTATATTGTGGGAGTGCTTGAATGGAGCATCGTAGGCTGGACCAAGTGGGATAAAGAAGCTACAAAGGCAATAGAGAGGCTCGAGGCAGGGGGGATTGGCGCACGAGAAAACATAGTGGATAGCCCATTATGACCTACGGGTGGTTTAAAACACACCGGCCAAGTATCGTATCATGCCTATTATAGAACAATGCATACGCAGTAGGCGGAGGTATATCAATGGATGGCTAGGAACACTCTTGCACCTCTGGGTGAGATGGTGGGATGGAGATTCGCGCGCGGCTCGGTGGATGGCGAGATGGTTGGATATCAGTCACTTGCCCTTGCTTATGCCCTCAGCATCCCCTAGCATGCGATCTGGTTGCTAGGGTAAAAGGTGGATAGCGAGGGGCCAATCATAGCGAAGATCGTTGCTATGGCACGCATTAGGCAGTGGCGAACAGCGGGAGACCCACATAACTGGAGCTTGGATCTTCGATGGGGTTTCGAATGGGGCTTGTAGGCTGTACTTAGCATGCATTCTTTCTTTCCTACATCGTGAATGTCAACTCGCGCCCGATACATAGCTTGTAAGGCAATAACAAACAGAAGATGACATGAGTATACATAACAATGTTGAATAATTGGTGGAAGACAACGTGACACAGGTTATATACAGGGCAAGATCCGATATCGTTATACCAATGTGTACTGTCTACATAATAGGTGCAATACTTACGTGGTATTTTTGTACTGAGTACGGAGTACTTTGGCATCTTATTACGCTGGCTGATGACCTCATTAAGCCTGGTAGGTACCTGCCAAAGATAGACTCGAGGAAGATAGACTTGAGAAGGACCCTGACTAGATCTGGCGAGAAGCTCATTACATATCTCACCTTCACTGCCACTACAATACACTACACGGTAACCCAACAACAAACACTTTCTTCTCCATCACATTGCCATCATAGACAACAACGAGCAATTACAAAACGCTATCATCTTAGTAGCTACCTACTTGTATATTCGCGTCGTCACATCGCACAATCAACTTCGAGTCGAGACCCGGTTCATTCGGTCCAGCTCTTCTGCCGCCGATCCTTGTTCCTGTACCACATCCGCTATTCATTAACACCAGTAATAATCAACAAAAGAAACCTGTCACAGCAACCGCTCAACTGCCTATTGTTCTCAACTACCGTACTTCGGCCGATTTCAATCCCACGACTCTCGTCTAATATCCTCCCCTCCTGTTGCTACGACCGAGATTACCTGTACTCAATCAAGGCTGTTAACATATCCTCCTGCCAATCCAACTTCCGCTTACGCCGACCCGCGAATACACCAAAAGACCTAGACTACCGAAACAGCGAATACGCTGAATTATATATCGAACGGCTTCAAAATGCGGAGCATGATCAATTCAATCCTGCGTCTCGTGCAGTTTCTCCTCGTCCTCATCGCAACCGCTCTTCTCGGCAATGTCCGCGCAAACAGTCAGCACGCAGCAGGGTCAGCCACTGCTGCCATCAACTTCGCTATTTTCGTATGCGCCCTGGCCTGGATCGCCGTTATCTATAATCTTCTCGCAAACTTTATTTCCGTTGTAGCCATACCCATTATCTCCCTTGCTTTTGATGGTCTCGCTACACTCTTCACCTTCATCGGCGCAATCGTTCTATCCGCAAAGCTGACTACCGCCAACTGCGCCAATGTGGTGAGTACAGAGCAGATTCCAACCCTTGTAAGCGATCTGATGTTGACTAGTATTGTGCGCATAGGGCTCGAGACCATCCGACTGGATCGCTTTTGGTTCTGGTGACACAGAGAAGCGCTGTCGCGAAATCCAAGCGGGCCTGGTCTTTATGTGGTTCCTGTTCGCTACATTCGCCGCCACCGTGGTACTCGCGTTTAAGGAATTCCGACGGGGCGGTGGCTCTGTCCGTGGCCCGAGCATGTCACAGATCGGCGTCTAGGGGAGCGACGGTCAAGCAGATCATGCAAGCGATGGAGTGTCATTCGACGATTCTAGGCGTGGGCGCAACTGGGAATTTGAGTGTTGAGGAGATATGGTCGGCGTTCTGTCAGCCTCCTGGCCCTAGTGCATTGTTTTATGTATAGGATAAAGGATGTTAATGTGGTTGGGTCTGGACCACTCCGGCGTTTTTACAGAGTGATGGATTACCGAAGGCGTAGCGTGGCTTGCGGAATTATTCTGCGTGCGAGCGTGACGAGGCCAATGATGGCACGGGACCAGGAATTTGGAATACCCCAAGAAATACCACGAAGAAGTAACGCGAAGCCTGTATAGTTGTATCGGATCGGACCACGAAGGTATCATGTCTGGGCGTTGGGAATTAGGTTATTCTTCCTTGCCGAAACTAGTTGTGTAGAGAGATAATAATACAATAATATACAACAAATGCCCTTGCAGTAGTAGTAAATGTCGAAGTTCAATTAGCAACTACCACCAACTATCCGGGTTAAAACAGTCAAGCACATTACTTGATACCTTTTATTACATTGCTTCTTTGCACTTGTAAGAATTACGGATCGCAATGATTCATAGCGGGGTTGCATATCATTTTTGGCATTGACCTCGGTCGGTGTTCTATGCAGGAACCAACCGGTGTCTCGGGCTGTAGTGGTATATGGCTATTTCGTCTTGGTTTTAAAGTCAGACATGTAGTGAGGCATGATCTACATCAGAGTAAATTCCGGGAGCTAGGGTTGTATGCATCGTTGCTAGAAAATACCAAGGCGAGGGCCCCTATATTGGGTTCATTGATATTCTCAAAATTGATCTTCGATAGTCAGGATATCGAATACAAGTATTTATCGTCGAGCCTCTATGGGTGACTAGAAAAAGAAAAAGAGAGAGAAAAGGGGGGAAGCAAACAGCCTGGTCAAGACTTGAACTGGTGGTCTAAAGAGTTACAAAAAAAGAATCCGCGCATGCGCGAACCGGAAAACCCTTGAATGCCTATGGCCCTGCCTCTGGCACAAGGAGTTTGTCCTGCCAACTGTTTACCACTGAGCCATCAAACATGGTGGCGTGTGTCAGGGGAACGTTGAAGGAAGCAGCGCATAAAGAGGTATATAACCTCTGGACTTCATCCCCAATCCTCCTACCTACGGAATGCCTAGGTAGATAGACACACTTCGTCCCTTTACTTCATATCTTGATCACTACTCCTGTTAGATGTCTGCCATGTGATATACCAGCCTAATTAGATATCAAGTCATCGGCATAGGCTTGGCCGTGAAATTCTTATTGTTCTTTTCTAAATATTTATTAAGAATGAGCAAGCTATGTCCCAGGCACCTATATAATGCACTATGCCTCTAGAACAAGACATGTGTTTATTATAGCCGAGAACCAGAATACGACGGAAGTCAGGCTTTTCCTGCGAGAATAAGGAGACATATATCCCGTTACGTTCGGTTTATGAGAATTGATAGTAATAAATTATGAGCGAGTAATGTGTCAACTTCTAAAGTTTTCATCAGAATACCGATTTCCCAATGACAGAAATCCAAGGCGGCTACAGCGGCTAGGAAAGACGATGAGTAAGGACTATGAGCCATACTTATCTCGAATGACCCAATCTTGCTCATCGTTATGGACATCGCATATATTTCTCAGGCCATCTATTCATATATCTATCTATCCCTTTTGTCTAGCTACCTACATTATCGATCTAGCGTATGGGGATAGGGATCCCCGTAGGTTTTCTACTCTCCTTGATGAAATCCGCAGCCCTCTCCGCGACGGCATATACCGTCGTCTGGATATTGCCGAGCGGTTCTAGGGGGATCATACTAGCGTCGACAACACGAATATTAGCGGTGCCGTGCACGATTAGGCGGTCGTTGAGAACGCCGCCGAGCTCTAGCGGGAGCATACGGCAGGTGCCGGCAATATGGAAGCAAGACACCGTTCGTCCGCGCACAATCTCCTTGGCCACCTCGAGGTCGTCGCCAGTGGCATCCGGCAGACGCTTGAGTTCTGGGTCGATCATGTTCTTGTATGGAGCGGTGTTGACGATCTTCTCGACGAACCCGACTGTGCGTGCGAGAATCTCGAGGTCGAGCGGGTGGGTGCAGTAGTTGGGGTTCCAGGTTGGCGGGACCGAGACATCTTTTGAGGTGATGTGGACGTTTCCTCGTGAGAAAGGATGGTTGAGCAGGGACATGATACCGATACAGTCGTACGGTGCATGAGACGTGAACATGTCCGTCAAAGTATCCGGATGTGTAGTCACGGTAAGCGACCCCGGGAAACACAGATACTGAATGGCTGGCTCATGTTCGACCTCGAGAAGCTCACGTATGAGTTTGAATTCTCGTTTCTGCACAGGGCTCAGCGTAGGTCCGCTGGAAAGGTACTTGTCGAAGAGGGCTTTGCGGTCTGCTTGAGTCATAACACCATTGCGATCCGCGAGTGGCACGTAGGCAACACTAGTTCCCATGCCAGCTAGGGGACCTTGCTTAGTAGTTGCGTATTGCTCAAAAGCGCTCTGGAACTTGGCTGGGTCACGAAGTCCGTCAGCGGACGGATATCCCTTCTTCACCGGGAATTGCTGTGAAGTCATGAGATGGTCTTGCATGTGCTCGCCAACGTTGGGATTATCGATAACCACATCGATCCCGAGACTTTCAAGCAGGTCGCGGTCGCCGATACCAGATAATTCTAGGAGTTGTGGTGTTCTGATAGTTCCCGCGGCTAGAATCACTTCCTTGCCGGCCTTGATAGTGCTGACTTTTCCGTCCTTATCCTTGATTTCTACGCTAGTCGCAACTACTAGACTGTCACGGGCACGGAGCTCTGTGTTGATTTTCTGCACTGTTGTCTCCATCAATACCTTGAGGTTTGGTCGCCGGGCGATCTCTTCCGAGTAGTATGCGGTGACAGCTGAACTGCGAGTGTTCTTGCCGCTTTCAATAGTTGATGAGTTTTGGAATGCGCCAATTGCCCTGCCAGTTCTGGGGTCTGTCTTCATCTCTAGTCCTAGTTCGGCGAAGGTCTTGAACCAGTTTTCATTCATTATTGAGTACTGGTCATCGAAGGAGAGCTGTATGGGGCCGTCTCCCTTGAGGTCGTCCTGGTAGTAGGATAGACCTCCTAAAGTCTCACGGATAGATTCACTCGGTGGGTGTGATGTCGCAAATTTCTGGAAATAAGGAGCGAGATCATCGTAAGACCAGCCTTTGTTTCCCATTTTATTCCATGTGTCTAGGTTTGTGCGCGAGGGAAACATTGCCATCATGAAATTAGTCACTGAACTGCCACCTAGGACCTTGCCGGTATCTTGTCGAAGGTGGCGACCATGTAACTCAGCCTAATGACCATATGTTCGTAAGTATCCGGCGCATCACACGTTCATATAGATTCCGTACCTGTGGTGTTGACTTGAATGGCCAGATGAAGCGATCGTCACTATAGGCACCAGCAACAAGGCCGGGGGTTTCCAGAGCAGGGTCATGTCTCTTGTCGGCTCCGGCTTCGATGACCAGAACGCGAACGTCAGCATCTTCAGTGAGGCGGGCGGCTACCACGAGACCGGACGTGCCGCCGCCAACGACGATGTAGTCAAATGATTCACTCATTTTTCCTAGCGGGGTATTTTGAAGATAGGTGGTAACTGACGATGAGATAATAGACTTGCCATGAGAAGAAGAAAGGAAGAAAGAGAAGAAGAAATGCAAACACTACAGCAGGGGAATCTATATGTACAATTTGAACTTGAAAGACGCCAGAGAAGAGACCAGCCAACGTTTACTAAGGTAAGCTGACATGGTGCCGGCAAAGCCATTAGATGCCGCATCTTCAATGCAACAGCTCTGGTCTAATCACGATTAGTGGATAGAAAAGGGAAAGCGTGTAGCAGCTTACTGCACCTACGTGACATCGTATGGTCACCTCACCTCACAAACCTGGGATAGGTAGATGCAGATCTACACTAGACATCCTTAGCCGCTTGGTTTGTTTCTGTCTTTTTGGTGTTCGTCCCCCTATCATCTCAGGAACTGTTACTATTGTATCAAATACTTGTCTTGTCTGGTGGCGGGATGTGCCCGCAGCATACGGCCGCAGCTGTATCCATGCACGCCCGGAATACCGTTGTTGTAAGCAAGGGGGAATCTTTGAGGATCTTCAGGGTCTCTTGCGGCTTTAGCGAGTCAGCACGACAAGTGTGTACCTAGGTAGTGTAACGGTTAGTCTAGGTGCCATTTATGATGCTGACAGCCTACCTAGGTAAGTACCTAACCTCCCTAGTTTACATAGCCACAGGCATGAGGGGCAGCGGTATCTACTGAGTTGAGGGGTAAGCACCGTTCGAGCCATTTCGTAGTGGGCTGATAGATAACGTTGATAGGTACCTACAGTTTGAGTCGGATAGTCCGGCCCGAATAAGACTTGAAGTTAGGGCTCCTGTTCATGATTGAAGTATTATTGTTGTTAGCATAAGCAATGGGATTGGGGGATAGTGAATAGTGTCACCGATCAATATAAGAAAAAAAAAACTTTGTAATTGATTCACAGACTGTAATACTTTGGCATATAATAGTAGCAGTCCAAATAAAGTACCTAGGTACAGCATTACACAGCCCCACAGACAGTTATTGTTGATCCCGCTCTTCGTATGCCGCCGTTTCTCAGTTGAAAGCAACAGCCTCGGCATACCTGTACCCAGAATAACTTTAGGTCTACCTTTATATATTTAGATATGTGTGTTTTGATCTCAAAAAATATGCATTGTTGACTACACTCAAGGTGATGCTAATCTCGGAACTCGCCGTCCTCCTCTTGAAAATATACCTATCTATCTGACCATGGTATTCAGAGCTCAGCAGTTTAGATAGATAGATAGAGGCGCTTCTCCTCGAAACCTACAAGTACACTAATATGCCCACATATGATCTGACGATGTTGTGTAGTGTATCTTCACCGTTAACTTATATTACTCAGTAATTCTAGATGGCGTTATCCATAACAAATCAAGCTCCATGGGTCGCAAACCCTATAAACAGCATTGATAACTACCAAGTCCATCGCCTGTATGCACGTACGATTTTTCCTTCACCTTGAATCCGGATTGCCTCTCCAGACGTTTGAGGGTAGTTGGTTCGATAGAAAACACTAGTGATCAGGCACAGGTCCTCTCACCCAGGACTTATTATATCACTTCACCTATTGTTTTAGAAAAGAGGGAGGTGGACGTCTATTTCATTCAAAGAAAAATTCTACGTGGAACGTAATTTAATAGCTTGTTATTTCTATGTTAAGCTGGGATTATTACGAATACGTTAATCCTATAATTCCGATGTGCTCTGCCAACCAGTTTCCGAACTCTCAGAACGAAGCTTATGAATTTAGCACAGTTATTTTTGTTTTGAGGAAAATTCTTTTGAGCTCTATCCCTTTATTCATATACAAATCTCTCAGCTATACAATACCAGCCAAGGCCTTTTGAGACAGACCTGACAACTGTGGAAACAATGCTCGGACTTAATAAGTAGGTAGCAATGGGAGCTCGGCGTTAGCCAAGACTGAGCGCCCGCGCCATGTCGGACCTTTCCAAACACCGTCCCGCACAAGTTGCATCACCGTGCAGGCCGATGCTAGCTCTTACTCTTACCTGAGCTTTCCAAATTTTTGCGCGGAGCTCTTAATCATTGATAGCAACAACCTCATCGTCGCGTCACCACTTGTATTATAATCTACACACCCTAGCTGCATCTGGTCCTGTATAATAAACGCAACCCCCGTTGCTGAACGCTTCATGAATTAATTTTTTGGCCACTACGGAGCTTCATTCACTAACTTCAATCTGAGGCACTTTTTTTCTGTGGTCACGCGATTATCTTACCCTTACACATGCGTTGACGTCGCTGTCGGCAAACTGTAGCTTTTATTCGAGTCTCTCGACTGCCCGCCTACAAGTCGCGACCCGCGATCCACGATCCGGCTTATTTGGAGCCAAAGGAAGGAAGGGAAAGGATGATACGAACCTACCTCGGTACTCTTCGCCCGCTTCTGCAACCATCCGGCAATGCCGTTGGTTTACAGAATGCGCTCGGCTTAGAAACGCAGTCCTTGCGACGGGCTTTTTCTTCGATATCGCAGCCTGGCTTGAGGCTCCCGGTCTCGAGGACCATCCAGAGGATTAATTATAGACCGCGAATTTCCAACCCGATTAACAAATCTTACCAATCCCCCCTGCGAACAAACAAGCGATCATTCCACAAGAGTTCACGGCTACGAGATGCGAAGCCCAACCCGAGCAAGGCGAATGCACAAGCACCCCAGGGCTTATCGGCGAGGCTCAAGAAGCTATCAAGAGAATATGGTTGGGCTGCTGTAGGCGTATATCTTGGGCTCAGCGTCTTGGACTTCCCGTTCTGTTTCCTATTGGTTCGCATAGTTGGCACGGAAAGGATAGGTGAGTATACAGGCCATTAATAAGGAGCCGCTGCTGACTCAGTCAAGGCGACCTCGAACATTGGGTGGTCTCGCACGCTTCGAGGATTATACCCGAGTCTATCCGCAACAGATGGAATGAATACCGGGCCGCGCTAAAAGAGGCCACGCAGGGGCGGTCCAGCGACGATGCGCAAGCTGAGGTATCTGGCTGGGGTGTCGAGCAGGCCGAAGAGAGGAACAAGGCAGAAGCTAGTAGGTTAAATCCTCTTCGAATTAACTCATGAGAGCACCATGCTGATAATTATGCTAGGTCTTGGTACTCAGCTCGCTCTTGCTTACGCTATCCATAAGAGCTTCATTTTCCTTAGAGTTCCCTTGACAGCTGCTGTGACGCCCAAGGTCGTCAAAGTGCTGAGGTCCTGGGGATGGGATATCGGAAAGCGACGAGCCAAGCGGTGATATGCTTACCAATCGACGGCGTAAGGCTCACACCACTCCTTTCTACTGTTTATAATAGCGTTTATGTGTCTTGATCACGAGTCATAACTTTGTACTATAACATGCATATATAGATTCAAAAGGGTGGTGCATAAAAAAGATAGAGTTAGTCGCCTTTCATTAGAGATTATAACCTCCAGCTTGGGTGTCCAATACGTGATTTTGTATTATGCTGCAATTCGTGTGTAATAGTTCAGACGGGTCGTTCTGGCGTGATTGATCTGCATATGGCGTTTAGAAATAGTTATAGTCGATATTGTCTTAACAATATCTTCTAAAACTCTCCGCACTGGACTACCGATGGGGAGCTGTGAAATTTGACGCTCACCAAATCCGGCCGCAGGGAATACGGTTACCTTAAATATGGTTCTAACTCGGCAAGATTAAGTATCCGAGCCCGACAGATGCAGCATGTTATGTTGAACTCGATATCCCGGGGCAGATTCGGGAAGGTTCCATGCAAGTCATCATCGCTACCATTAGGTAGATTACGAGACTGGAAAGAGACGAATACTGGAATTTGCAACATCGCTCACCATCGTTGCGCATTTAGAGCCGCATCATCCCCCCAGCAAGCAGCATTCGTATTGCGAACAATGTTGTACCAAAGTCTATAGACTTGAGAAATATCAGTTAGGTGGTATCCTAATCATAAAGCCGTTATTGAAGAGTATGGCTCCTAGCCTACCGGCCGAGTAGCACCAGGCAATCCCGAGAATGGTCAGTGAAGAGATCGACTTGAGTATATCCGGTACTGATGACTTCCGATGTACTCCAATATTGGTCAGGTGTCTTCAAGCTCTGAATCATCTATCATCTACGAGACCAAGCCGGGACCGGCACGTGTCATGATGCTCGATCAGGACACCGATATAGGAGCCCAGGCAGTACCCGGGAAGAATTCAAGCTCCGGGTTACCTAATTACACCAAAAGAAGACCCCTTTTTTCGTAATGAAAGAGGCGTTCGTCAGCTGTCTTAGTAGATGGTTCTAGGTTCTGGAGAGGGGAATTCCCCGCATTAGCCCTTGCCCGCTTCGGCTTAGGCTAGGGATTCTACCGCAGAAGCTGGGGAAGTGGGCCTAAACGTCTGCAAGGGTAGCACAGTAATCCACACTATGTAGCATGGATAGGTGTCACTGGGCGAATGGCTCTGCAGATGTATGCTTTCTGTCCTTCCAAAGGGGACGATAAGATACAGTAACCCCTTTGTCTTATACAAATAAAGAAGACGCAATGGGCCACGTACAGTATGAGAGGAGGGAAGAGGGAAGCTCAAAGCAGTGGGTGATCAAGGTAGGCCGTTGGAGTTTTAAGTATAAGTGTGCTGGTTAATTCACCGTAATTGCTGCGAAAACCGCTGCTAATCTTAAGCTATGATGTAATAGTGGACAGCCGACTGAGCGGTTTCTCCAATTCACTCACAGTGCACTGTCGAAAATGACGAAGAGGAATAACCGCTGAAAGGCCATCGTACATGACATGTCGGCACTAATCAAAATATTAAACGTTTATTTGCTGGCCTGTAGCGGATCTCGAAGGCTCTGGAAAGACTCCGATGGGGCAGCAGCCGGAGCTGCACTGCTGAGGTCTGCTGAGGGGTTGCAGTGTCACGCGACAATCTCGCCATTCCTTTATTGCCTCGCCCCGAAGCGTCGTGCGACACTACCTAGGTAGGTACAAACAGGCGCTGTCACAGGGTGTAGTGATCAGCACATCTCCCTACTAGAGGTACCAAAGGGGTACGGCCCTGACTTGGGTAGCATCTGTGTGTATCTAGGTACTTGACCTGTTCTTACCCGAATCGTCATGTCTATCGGTACAGTCAATTGCGTGCGACCGTGTACTGTGCTGCTTTGTACTGTATAATGCATCAGGTAATTCTGGGTAGAGAGGTAGGCCTGTAGCTTCCGCCCATGACTTACTTACTACCCTCGCTACCTTGGAGCTCTTACGATGCCTCCTTATTGTAGGTAGTAGTAGTACCACCTCTTACTGCGCTGCCTCACCGAAACTGCTCAGTGGTATTTGAATCGTGCAACTCCCACGCCTATTTATTCTCTCCTGCATCCTACCCAACGCTCAAGGCAAACCACAACAAAGCAACCACCAATATCAAGTACCCTGTATACTTACTTACGTAGTACACGTACATATACATATCTCCAACAGGAATCTCAAGATCAGCAACCAACCAATCTCGCACCAATTGTTGCAACCCTTCTGCCTACACTACAACCTGCTACAACCATCATAGACGGACGGACAACGTTTGGATTGGATCGACACTTCTTCTCCACACCCGCCATTCCTCCAATTACCGTCGACCTCGCCCGTACTCCTTATATTCACCCCTACCATACTTATATACGGATCTCTCACTACCTCTCCTACTTGACCTAGCTCATTTGGCACTTGACTCCCATCTCTTCCCCTCATATCCCACCTTTGTCTTCCATCATCCATCGAGGCATCTTCTCTCCCCATCCATCTACTACGACTGATATTAAAACCATCCCGTTCTCTCAATATCATCCATCATCCAGTCCTCACTATCATTGATAACCCTCATCTCATCGTCATAATCATCAACATCTCGACTGGAACTTCCCTGCTACTACAAACACCATCAAGAGTACGTGGAATATTCCCAACTACTGCACGCTGACGCCTGCCTCAGCTTCCCTTTGCCATTGAGGCATCCCTTAGCAACTTGTTGGGATATCATCATTACTACAATAGATTAGTTGCTAACATATCATTGATGGTCTTTTAGTGACTCGATCTCACAAGTTCAATGACAAGGACCATGCTGGCTTCGCTGAGGGCACCGTTCTCCCTCATGACATCCTTCCTAAATTCTTCGCCAAGAGTGGCTTTGAGGGTGCTGACCCTAAGAAGATAAAGAAGAATGGCGCTGGCAAGGGCAATTGGTAAGCATATCACACACCTCCCGTATGTTCTTCATAGTATGTCTCGTCTTGACTAACCGTCTCAGGGGTAATATCGGCGAGGAAATCGTCGACGAGCAATTCAACTTCGTCAACGCCCGTCGTCGTTCCAATAGCAGTGGCTACTCCAACCACCTACATGACTTCAAGACGAAGTTCGAATTCAACGAACCCGAGCCCGTCTTTGAGGAGAGTGTCCACGGCCCCATCATCGAAGACGAAAACATCTTGACCAAGACCGAGACGTCCTCGAGCGAATCTAGCTCTGTCGACGACAAGCACCGCAAGAGCTTGTAATAAGGCACAACAACGTTCTTGGGCTGTGGCAGTCTGTCGAAACATGGCGGCTGTCAACGTCCTTTGCATCGGGCAGCTTCGCTTGTGCGTGTATCGTCAATGTATAAAAACAAAATCACAAACAAAGGTAGTAAAAGTCGAAAACTACAATTTAATTTAATATCTTGGTTCATGGGGGAACCCGCGCCACGATAACGATGATGATGACGACAAGAGAATGAGGGAATGGGGTTGATGTTGAAGAAAGTTGACAGACGCACGAAGCAATGTTGAAATCGTCAATGTCCCACCATACGCATTATGGTGATTGCTGTGGGCATTGAATGCCGATGTATGATTAGGAATTCGTCTCATCTCCGGACCTCAAATCTGAGGTCCCAATTGACTTGTACTACTGTACGCGATCGTTCTCCTGATGCAAGTGGTGACTTTATCGTTTCGTACGTTACAAAGCTCTGACTAACCTTGCAAGTATAAAAGCTAAGTGTATTTCCTCCCACGCGCTGATTGCGAGAATCTATACAAACTACAATTATAATACGTGCTTTTATCAGACAGCTATGCCTTTCTAGCCTTGATTTGATACCCCGTCTCTTTCGTTTCTATTCCAATTCGTCTTCTCGCTCATAAATTGATATGAGCGTTCGCCGAGCAACTAGGAGCCCTCATCGATTAAGAATGAAATGGTACAGCGCATGTCGCGCGGGCTTCGCCTTCTCCCCTTCTACCTTGAGGCTCAGGATGCGATAATTCCCCAGATACAGACTACCGCCATCGTCTTCTTCTTTCGGGACCGGGGGTGAGGTTTGGGGGAGAAAAGGGGAGTAGATGGGAGGGGAAGAGGGGAGGGGTGGGTCGGAGGGATAGAGGGGGTCCCAGAATACGAGGTTCATGCTTGATTTTGGGGGCGTGAGGGGGCCGTTTGGGGGTGGTTGGGTCTGTTGCTGAGACTCTAGGTTTTCTTCGAATGGGATTAGATATTTCTGCACGGGAAGAGGTGAGCTTTCGTCATCGTGTTCGTTGTTGTTGTTTCCGTTATTGAGATGGTTGGCCTGATCATTGGACGTTGCGATCATATTGGGTATGCTGTCGCGCAACCACGACGAGGATCCCGTCGTTGGCACCTCTGCGAGCACTTGGATGATGATCCGCTTCTGTCGCCCCTGGCGATCGCGCGAGAGGAACCAGTGGGGACCTATCGCTGCTTGACGACGCGTCAGTGTTCTCAGGGGCGCAGGTGAGACTTCTTCTCCCCCTTCTCCTTCTCCTTCTCCTTCTTTTTCTTCTTTGACCTCTGATTCGCACGCCCGGAGCATAGACAGAGTTACTTGGCGATCGACCTTTGTGATCTTGGGCGCGTGGACCAGCGGTTCCGCGCCCGCTGGATTTTCTTCCGGGCCATGGACGGATTCGTGCGGCGGCACGTGTAGACCTGCCCGGAGCCCGTCAATCAGCATCTGCGTCGACAGAGGCGTCACGAGGCTTTGCAGCTCCGCCACCGTGGTGCAGGACGGCGGGATGCGGAGCGGGGGCGCGGTCTGCGCGAGGACGACGCCGTGGTCGAAGGCGGCGTGGTCGAGGGTTTGCAGCGACACGCCTGTTTCCGTGCGACCCTTGAGGAGCGTGTGCTGGAGGGGCGCGGGACCGCGGAGGTCTGGGAGGAGGGAGGGGTGCAGGTTTAGTCCGCCGTATTTGGCTGCGCGGAGGAGACGGGCGGGTACGAAGAGGCCGAAGGATACGGCTATTATTAGGTTTGTTTTTGGGGGCATCTGGGGATTTGTTAGATCGTGGTTGTTTTATGTTGTGGATATATGACTGAAGAGGTGGGCTGCTAACGGGGGGGGGTGGATGTCTGGTGTAGTGACTTACGTTCCATCCTATGAATGTATCTTTTTCGTGGATTGGGAGGCCGAGATTTTCTGCTAGGGTTCGGACTGGAGCTATGAGAGTCGTGAGGTGTTAGTGCTGGGTTTTATATACAATTGATGAATGAACGAAGATATGAGTGAGTGGGTTGAATGAGTTGATAATTGCACTATTTAACACTCAAGGAAGGGAAGCACTAGTGCGGAAAGAAGACATAAGGGGACTTTGGAAAACAATGTACTCACGAATCCGTATAGTATAGTATCCACGACCCGTCCGCTTGCCCGGACGTACGACGACGTCGATGGACCGGATGAGATCGGGGTTCCGGACATGTTCATCGTAAAGCGCTTGGAGTGAAGCACAGCTGAAGTAGTCGGATCCGCAGAAGAGGATGTGCAGAGGATCTGATGTCTTGTTCGGTACGGTCGAATATCGTCGGCCCCGATGAAGGAATTCCGATGATATCTTATGCTGGGGTTGATGACTCTTTGTCGCGTAATGATGATTATGGTGGAAGAGGTAACCCGTTATAGGACGTGATGTTATATGTTTTGATGAGCGGGACGAACACAGTAGCACGAGTGACCTTGTCCTCGCTCCTAAGGAACCGAAGAGAGTGTTCATTGTTTAGGGGGTTGTCCGTGTAAACGGAGATTCAGTGATTGCAAATCCTCCGTCCTCTGATAAGGCAAGCTCACTCTCCCGGATATGTTGAGACGCGCTAGGAGAATAGATGCTACGGCCTCTTAATAGATACACTAGCGCGCAGTGGAATTTAAATGCTGGTATAGTATAATCAAGTAGCCTATGGATATCGTTAGAATAAGGCTCAGAGTCAATGAAGGTGTGAAATAGGGGGTAGGCAGTCTCAGGCGCTTTTGCTGACCTACCCGTATTTTCATGGCCATGACCACTCACCTATCGACCGCTCTGCACCAAATGATTTCTCAAATTTATAGAAATATTATGGATTCTATAATTCATCCGAATGTGGCAGGAACCTGTATGATTTAATTGCTTTCTCTCGGATCCGATGAAAAACATGAAAGTAGTCACCTCATCATGATAATTCTCGCGATTGTTTGAGCTTTGTGGCGTCGGCAAAATGTGGCTAGTTGACTTAAGTGGCTATCTTATCTTATCGCTCCATGATCTACACTACATAAGCAACCCCTAGACAGGTACTTACCTTAAGCAGGTAACCCAACCCCTTTACCGATTCAACTCTCCAAATACTGCAGCCTGTTCTATAATTGCTTTCATTGAAATTAGCATTTAACCGAACTGGATTATCTTCTCACCTCTTTTCTCATGTTAGTAAGTCGATGTTAAAGTGTAGTAAGATCAAAAGAACCATACACTTCATTATTTCCTCCTGCACTCTATGTTAGGACCCATGTATGGAGGGCCATAGGCAACACACCCAATCTTACGGATCTCGGGACGCCTAAAAGCGAGTGCGATTCACGAGATACGATAGAATAAGAGTTTTAGAACCTTACGCTAAGCTTGTCAAAAGTATTTCTTTACGTATTGGGAAGGGATTGTCATCTAGCGGGGCTTATTTGTTGACTCTTATATACTAGTGGCCTCCATCTACCCAGCTCGTTCCTGTCGGACCTCACACATGGCGAGATGCTTCAAAAATTCTTGAGTAGTTAGTAGTCTTACTTAGACTAATAGGAAAGCGGCGCAATTAGTCTTACGTCAATTAAGAGAATACTACCCAAATGAAACCATACTCTTGGCTTGGCAAGTTAATATCCCTTCTATGTACCTATTGTCTTAGTCTGTTCATGACTGCTCCAAAAGGTAACGTGGTGCTGTTCCAAGACCCACGCATCGATATTTGTGAGGCTCGCTTTTGCAGTATATTCTCCGAGATAGGGTGATCAAAGCGCAGCCTTTACTCAGTAGTGTAGTTGACACAGCATGTCACAGTCAGCTCAGCACAGACTTTGGTCGTGACATAAGGCCGTGACGAGATTTAGTCACATAAGTTTTGCGCACGCTCCGGTTGATCTACACTCACTACTGGCGGGTCCTCGGACTCGCATTCGAGACGACGGAACAATTTAACATCCCGAATCATACCGGTCTTTCAGAAATTCACATGATACCCTTCGCCTCTTTCTCCTCCCCCCTGGGCAGTACTGCCTGGGTTCCCTGAAGATCTCTGATAGTGCCCGTGCTTTGCGCTGCTGCGGCTAACTAGCGTGCAAGGATTCATCTCGTTCCTTGGTAGACTACCTACGTAATCTTTTCCCTCGTCAACGGTCCCAATCTAAACAGTTATGTTGTACAAGTAACAAGATATCGTCTGAATGTGTTGGAGCAATTATAATACTAAGAAGGCCACACGAACTGCGTCGTTGCTAGGAATAATTCCCATGTTCTCTTTCTCGGAAGGAGCACTCTTATATGCTATATGGTACCGGACTAAGCTCGATAATGAAGTAGATGAAAGCGGATTCCGGTCCCGCCGCCGCCGGGGGACCGGAAATGTCTCCGTCTCATCATCATCCTTGTCAGATATACTAGATGTACAGTATTTGTTAATTTGACCCAGATGCAGTCATGGACTACTGCTCTTCTTCGACAAGGACTGCTGCTCCGGATATAAAAGTGGCATGGCCTCCATAGCTTGTTCGCACTTATACTGCACTCCTCACCACCTCACCACCTCACCTATCCTATACCTAACAACAAACACTAAAGCTCGAAACTACTCATCAATATAAATCATGTACAACGCAAAGGTCCTACTCTCCGTGGCCGCCTTCACGGGTGCTTCCATGGCTCAGACCAGCACTCCATTTCCTGCCCCTGATTGCGCGAGCTCCATAACCGCCCTCGTCGCGGCTGCTCCGACGATCCCTCCCGATGTCCTCACAGCCTTCGATGCTCTCGCTCCCAATGGGGATGTCTCTTCCCTGAACCTCCTAGCAAGCCCATCGGCATACGTGGACCAGATATGCAGCATCGCAAATGCATTGCCTGCGTCGGCGTTGCCCGAGTTCGGGAAATGGGGCTCCTCGCTCCTCGAGTTCGCTGCCACCGAGATCTCCTCGTACGACGGCATCGTCACGAAGTGCGTCGCCACAGGAGCGGAGGGTGCCGCCATAACCAGCTACATCCACTCTATTGCTAGCCATCCGGGCGAGCTGTGCCAAATCACGCGTTCTCCCTCTAACGGCACCGCCACTATCACCTCTTACCCGAACCCCACGGGCAACGGCACTAGCACCCCTACCTCGTCAATTCCCGTAGCTGGTGCTGCTAGGCCCACCGGTGTCCTTGCCGGCGCCGCTGCGCTCGGCGGTCTCATTGGTGCCGTGGCTCTTCTATAAGCTTCAAACGGTCAAGCAAGCTGGGTAGGACAGTTTGCACTCTTCCACTTTAGTAATGCCGACGACGACGACGATGTGTGGGCCTCCCGTCGTAAGCTAGGTCCGCGATAGACGAAGAGAGCTGTTTGATAGTTCTTAGCTATACAACGAGTAGTCCACACACTAATAGCACAACAAATCTAGATAGCCTATTGATAAATTAGTAATAGAGTTGAAATTCCATACCTTTCATCGTTAATGAGCTTGATTAAATGTAATGAGAATCCTAAGGCTCTGCTCACGATAGGTATCGACCAGCATGCTAACTTTCCGGCTACTACTGGTCATACATATCACGGGAACACTGTTGAACGAGGGAAAAGAATGCTAAAATCTTTAGCATAAAATCTGCATCTACTGTACCATAGTAGTGGAGTCACGTGTAACCACACCAGTCTGACTGTTCAGGGATGGCACGCCGCATAAACTTTTCATGGGGACCTATCATTCGTCCTTCTAATCAAATAATTCTTATTCAGTTACATTTGTAACCTTAGCGGGATATCCAGCGTCGGATACACTTTTCTTCTCGAATGAGGCCCCGAACTCCCCCAACCTTGATATTAATCTGTCTACTCATTAGCATGTTACTACGGCAGTCGGAGATATGAGATCTTGAGATATGCAAGTACTTGCTCTTCGCTATTCTATACTCAAACAACAAAAATGACGTTCATTTTCGCTATTAAGGTCTTATCGATAGATTTCCAATAAATGAACCAGGGCAGAAATCCGATGCATTATCGTATAAGCGAGTTAAGCAGCATTTCTCCATGATCTTGAGGCTCATTTTAATCCACAAGTAGCATCGTGACGGTCAGTAGTATTAGGAATTTAGAAGCCCAATAATGAAACAAGCTCCTGGGTAACAAAATTTCTCCCAATCCACCTCCGATACTTTAGAATCGAGAATATTCATAATATCTCTATAAATAACATTACAAACCTTAGAGGCGCAGTTACTTAATCTCCTACACGGCTTCCCAAACCCAATAAATATTTGAGACACCAAATATATGCCGCACTGGTTAATGAAAACAGACCGGTTATATTGTCTTTATTGCCCAAGACCTGGGAAAGTAGAGACGGCTGGCTTCTACATGTCTTCGGTGGAAATGACTAGTACGATGCGCAGTGTATCCGTAAAACATCGCAGATGCTGGGAGTACCTAAGCAAATAACAACTTCGCATCCCTGAAAATCGATTGGAGCAAACAACGTGTTTTATCAAGAGATGACCCCGTGTCAAGAAATGAAGGTAGATCCACTGATATGATAGGTAGGTGGTTTGTTTGCTCCCACACGTTCAGCGTCAATGTGTTACACTTGTTGAACTAAGGGAGCGGGATACACTCCACTCCCATTACATATATGTATCTTCCTCTTCCTCCCCCTCTCCCGTGTCACTAACTGAAAGGTTCTTCTCTTCAAATTATACTCAATATAAACTACCATTCTACTACGCCTGTGCACGTCTCTATTCCTTTTGACAACACTGTTTCTAATAGCCTTTCGGCATCAGAGTCGGATTCAGCAAAAATGGGGACCCCTGGGGAAACAAACATTGGCCGCGACAAGGCGCACGATGAGATTACAAAGATTATTAATGAAAGGTATAAAGGATTTGGGAAGATCTGCAGAGTGGTGCCTATCTCCAGAGGTATGTTCCTCGAGCATTGCTTAAAGGATATCGACATCCCGTGATCATTCAGGCTCTAGAGGTCTATGTTATACTAACATCAATGCATCTAGAGAATGCCGCCTTCCCGAGCGACACCGACGAATCGACTACACCGCTGCATCTCGCGGCAAAGTCCGGTCATGTTGATATTGTGAAGCTCCTTTTCAAGAATGACAGTCACGATAATATATGCAATCTCATGGGCAAGCGCGATGTCGACGGTATGACGCCGCTCCACCTAGCAGCTGCAGGAGGACATTCTGAAATTGTTAGGGAGCTTCTGCACTTTGAGAAGGAGCTTGGCAGCAGCGTACTTCTATCCGAGAATAAACAAGGACGCATTCCTCTCGATCTTGCCATCAAAAGTGGACGCTCTGATGTGGTGGGGCAGCTTTTGGAGCGCTCAGATGTGTTAGATGAGCAAATTCGGCATTCACCCTGGGGCGGAGGCGGTGACCGTCCGATACACCTGGCAGTTAAGGGTCGTCATGTTGCTGCTCTGGAGCTCCTTTGCAAAGCTTACCGAAAGGAAAAGGCCTCTCTCGACTACTTCGGTTGGTGTTCAGTGGCCCCCCCGCTGCACATAGCTGTTGTAGATGGTCAGATAGACATCGTCAGGGTTTTGCTAGAGAATTACGCTGCTCCTAATAACAAGGGCTGGAAAAACACCACGCCTCTGCATCTTGCCAGTAGGAAGGGCCACGTCGAAATAGTTGAGTTGCTTCTTGAACACGGCGCTAATCCTCGTGTTAAAGATAACTTGAGCCGATATCCACTACATCTGGCAGCTGAAAGAGGCTATGTCGCTATCATCAACTTACTGCTCAAGAAGACTACCGATAAGACTACTAATGACCCATCTCTCCTGATGGCAGCCGCGAAAGGTGGACATGCGAGTTTTGTATCAATCTTCCATCAAAAGCTACCCGACCTGAACATGAAACACAACGGTCTCACCCCTTTGATGGTGGCAGCTAGAAAGGGCCATGCTGAACTCATCGATCTGTTTCTGAGGAACGGCGCCGACCCGACCATTAGTGGCCCTGACGACCGTGAAGCCCTGCATTTTGCGGCCTCATCTGGTGACCTCAAAACGATTCAGCTCCTTCTAAGCCAGCCCAAAGTTGAACCAAGTAAGCCAGATTCAATGTATTACACTCCGCTTCACCTCGCAGCGCAGTCTAAAAGCCTAGATGCTGTCAATGAATTTCTCCAAAGGGGTACCAGCCCTATGGCTTGCACAAAAAGTGGTCTTTGGCCGCTCGACCTGGCAGAATCCGAGGAGGTGGCTAGAATGCTCCTGGTCGCAACAAATTTTGAGAAGCTAGACGACCCTAGCCATATCTTTGAAAAGGCTCTGAACGTGGCTATGAGCCATGGGTTCACTGGGCTAATCAAGGAACTTAACGATTACGGGGCTAAATTGGATATATTAGACCGCAATGGTTACTCCCTATACCACCGGGCCGCGCTTGATGGATGGGTAGACATTGTCGATCTTCTAATTGAACTTCATGTTCCTGGTTTTGATCTGATGGACAACGAACAACATAGTCCGTTGTGGTTTGCCGCGCGAGACGGGGATCTTCCGATAGTTGAGCGCCTTGTCAAATTAGCTCCAAATCGCGTACAAGATCCTAATGACGAGGGGAAAGTACCGCTCACCTGCGCGGCAGAAGAAGGTCACTTCGCCGTGGTTGAGTACTTTCTCTCTAACCCAGAGTTTTCCCTTGATGTGGACAGGGTAGACGCCGAAAATCGAACAGCTCTTTGGCTCGCCACAGAGGGAAACATACCCTCCATTGTTCGTATCCTGTTACAGCATGGCGCAGACCCAAATATCGCAGACACAACATTGGGAGCAACACCACTGCATCTGGCGGCGTTGGAAGGCCACGGAGAGATCGTTGACCTCCTATTGGCCTCCAAAGCGACCAAAGACGTAAAGGATAATGGTGGGCGAACCCCCCTTTTACATGCGGCTTATCGGGGCCACAAGGAAATTGTGGTAAACCTGATCGAAGACGGCGCGGCTAATATCCCGCATGAATCGGGCCTGCGAACGTTGCATGCTGCGTACTACAGCCCGGCGATCCTCGAATTGCTCCTCACCAAAGGCCATAGCGACGTCAATTCCTCCACGAATTCGGGAACGACTGCGCTCCACCTAGCCACTGGAGACCATCTTGAAGGCCCCATCACCTTGCTATTGAAGTTTGGGGCAGATTCTCTGAAGCCGGATTCTAGGGGGATCACCTCGTTGCATCTTGCTGCAACCTGGTGTCACAGTGATGACGTCTGGAATATGCTGCTGAAGAATGCCAAAGGCTCACTCAATGTTAAAGACAATGAAGGCAATACTGCTCTTATGAGAGCGGTTGAGGGTGGGAACCCACGCGCTGTGGAGAAGCTGCTGGATACTATTCAGTTGAAAGGAGAAAAAGAAGCAGTCCTCAACCTAGCTATTGAAAAATCGGCGAGCCGGGTGATCGATGCAATAATTAGCCGCTTTGGCTCAGATTTTTCCATCGAGGGAATTGAGAAGAGTCTCGTTTGGGCGTTGGAGTCTGACATGGAAAGTATCGAGCAGAAGGCGATGCAAATCCTTCGGGATAGGAACCCCAAGACGCTGGCCCAGTACCCCAAACTATTTGACCTAGCTGTTCGTTCAGATAATGTCCCTTTGGCCGAATTTTTGGAACATGTCGGCTCACATCCTGAGATGAGAGATGAGCACGGGTGGTCCCTAAGCCAGCTCCTAGAGGCGTTTCACTTACCTGCCGATGTGGATGACGCCGTCGTCACTGTAGATGAGAGACATCTTCCACCTTCTCGGTGGAGTACCGCTCATTATTTAGAAACAGCAGGATTTGAAGATAATGGGCCGGGACTTCAGCTCATTGGTAGTGGAAGTGGGATTATAGCTCGGTCTAATCATCCTATTCCCCTAGGCCGTAAATTCTATTTCGAGATAAACGTGACCCAAGGGACCCAGATAAGGTGAGACACATATTCCATTCTGACTTGTACACACTCTACTTCCGGAATGTGAGCTGATATCGTATATCTTGATATAGCTTCAGCTTTGGTTTTGGTCACGAGAAATATTCGCCGTTACGCCCGCTAGGATGGGGTGAGAATGTTTGGCGATTCAACGGGGACGACGGGGACGACGGTGTAGTTGATGGACTATGCATTGGTTGCTGCATTGACACCGTCCGACGCAATGCTTTCTTCACCAGGAATGGAACTGTGATTGGTAAGTTTATATTGTGTATATATGTTATGGATTGGTTATGAGTCTGGTGGGTAAAGCTGATCTGATATTCTAGGCACGCCGTTTACCAACTTTCGTGGTCGTCTATTTCCCATGATAGGTATTCAACGTGACGTTAAGATAATTGCCAATTTTGGAGGTGATCTTGCGTCGGAGCCCTTCAGGTATTATCCTGAAGGCATGGATACTACTAACTAGAAGCAGATACGAGATATTCTATTCCGAGTGAATTCAAATTAAGAGATGACACCGGAGTATGATGAGTTGGCCACGTCTATATTGGAGTGGTGTGGGTAGTCACATGGTGGGGGACAATTCAGCCACAAGATGACTGAATAGGGGGCTTTCGGGGGAATAAATGGATAAATTAGTACCTCGAAGGAAGGATGGGCAAGAAGGGGATAGCTACACTTGTGATACACATGCGAATTGATTTCTTTTCAACCAGATCACTACGTTCCTCATTGAAAAACTGTGATTTCTAAACTCGGAAGCCTCAGGAAGTGTAAATATCGACGTATCTTTTGAAGGCATGTGCCCTATATGGGCGCTAGGCCCAGCGCTCCGCACAAGCAAAACAATATTTGGTTTGACTGACAGATAACTTGGCCAGCCAAAACAAAACAAAAAAAAATTATCTGAGTTATTTCTCAGATCAAGCAGACGATTATTATTTTGTACAATTAATTGCAAATAATTCAAGCAATTCCTTGTATTTCCTTTCTATTTTTTACAGGGGGTTTTTGATGAGAAAGGTTGGCTGTTGACTCAAAGGTTTCGCTGACTAATATGACCCCTACCTATCTACCCCTACCTATCTACCCCTACCTATCCACCCTTGCCTACCTCCACACCTAAGATTACCTAACTTCGCTAGCTATCCCGTGTTGACCGCGTTGACCGCGTTGACCGCGTTAACCGCGTTAGTGTATAGCCTGTATGGCTGTATGGCTGTATGGCTGTATAGCTGTATGGCTACGAAGACATTCGAAGGCCTCTGGGCCACCATTCGGAGTGAAAAAAGGCGCTGAACGCTAAATTTTTGTTTGGCCTATATATTTGGCAAGTATCTGAGCCAAGTCAAATACGAAAACTAGCCAAATCAGTCAAATACATCGAAATCAAGGCCCAAATCAGTCAAAATCAGTCAAAAGGGCTTTATTTGTTTTGTTTTGCTTGTGCGGAACGCTGAATTCGAAATCAAGGCCGAACCAGTCAAAATCGGTCAAAAGGGCTTGTTTTGTTTTGCTTGTGCGGAGCGCTGGCTAGGCCATAGGGTTCACTTTAATATATTGAGCTATTTCCCCTCGAGATCAGGGAAGGCCAGGGGCTGATTAACCAATGCACCTTATGGCTACTGGCCCCTTTCTGCTACTTATCTGCTATGTGACTGCGTATAGGACTATTATCTATTCACTCTGGGATATAGACTCCTGAGAACAGCTTTAAGGTGGCCGCCACCTTAGCCACAGACCAGTTGTTACGCTGGTTTGCAACCATCGTTTTCATCGTGCTCGGGTTTGATGCTAGACAACGTGAAAATAAGAAGTCATCATCGTAACGGAGGGTCGTGAGGACCCAATAGTCATGATTTAGATGAAGATGAGAGAAGTTTTAACGCTATTCAGGCATGAATTCTGGAACGCAAGTATTCGCGTTTAATTACGGAGAAGGACAACGTGATGGTTTGAGTTTTATACCTACTACCTCGCCATGGCGTGTAGTAGTTACTATGCACGTTTTAATAAAATAAAAGCCTCGATAAGTTTTCGGCAGCATTTTATGAATATCCTAGGGGACCTTCGTTCTACGGTCTACTAGATGTGCATGTTCGAGGCTCCAATAATTCTGTCAAGACCCAACACGCACTTGAACGTATGTCTCGGGTATTCCACAGTGTTTCAGGTCACATGTTTCACACAATAAATCTCTTATGTAAGTGGTTTCTCTATGGCTGGATTGTGGAAGAGTTGTTGTCCCTCATATTTAAACTCCATGTCATTGTACGGAAGCCGGCGTGAGGCCTCGTCACACCCGTTATGCTGTAACAACCGCCGCTACCGGCGCGCAAAGGCAGTGCTATTCCATAATCGTATGATACGAAAACAGACTGCATAGGCTACGGCTAGCTGCTAATTGAGCCTATTTAGAGATCCCTAAGCAAATGCCGAAAGGGAGAAGGGTGAAGGACAAGCTATACGTATAATAGACCCTAACCTCCAGGAGTCTTCTGGATGGTTAAGGGACTATGTAGTAATAGAATATTATTGTCATATCGAGTATATCTCTCCTAGACCTGTATTCAGCTTTTATGATGTCCCATTTTATCAGGAGTGGCTTGTTGAAGTACCGGTTGAGGAATCTACTACTCACTATGGAACGCCACAACTGTGACGTACCATTCCTTAGTTCGTGATATTGGAACGGTCCTACGCCGCGACTCGTCTTACTAATTCATTTGACGCCGATGTCACCTTCTTTGCTAATCGCTATACCTTCTCAGCTCATAATTATTCGGAATCGACTAAGCCATGACTTATAGCAACGGTACGCAACGCATAGTTGACCTCATAGGTAGCATTTGTACGCAGTCAGTGGCTAGCTACGTAGCCGTATGTAGAACCTCACTATATTGTTCAGTCAATCCTTGATTCAGCATCTCCGAGGACTGTACGTGAAAGCTCACAGAGCTGAGTTAAGAAGGAAAAGTATAAAGACATGATACTCTTCCTGCACTGGATATATAATGCAACTCACATATGCAGATTACAAAGAAGTCATCTCTCATTCATACACAGAATTATCCAAGTATCCAAGGCCATATTATTTGACCGCCTCCAAATGGCCGCTCAACCTACCATCCAGTATCGCCAAGGCCAGTTCAACCGTATCGGAGGCTGGCTGCCCGATGACCCTAGGGTTCATATAGAATGGACCCGTAAATTGATGTCGGAGCTGAAGGAGAGACGCAAGTCTCGGGGAGCAGCGAAGGCCGAGGATCGCGATGAGTCAATCCAAGACTTCGACCGGCTTGTCAAAAGCAATTCTAGATTCCGTATGCTGGCCGCGGCCATGCTTGATGAGGTCCCCAACAAAGAGCCATACTTGACCGATCCAGTGGGGACGGCTACGATCAAACACTATGAAGATCTGCTTGATGCCTTCGATCTCATCGTGAAAAGCAAGGCGCCACAGTGGAGCATGTCCGAATATAAAGGCGGCTTGATCGGGTTCCCTTTCAACGCCATTCTTGACTGGCCCATGGCTACCCCAAGCGGGTATGCCTTTTTTCTCAAGCCTGAGATCAACGAGAAGCTCAAAGTTATCCTCAATACTTGGAGGAAGGATGTCCTTTCGACGGGTAAATCCTTATACGTCATTACCACGGAGAGCAACGGGTGGCTGAGCGATGAGGCGTTGAAAGCCGTCGAGGATGACACCAATATTGACGGTCAGGATCTCAAGTTCAGCGATCTCTTCATTTGCGATCCTGTCAAGGACCCCGCGCACTGGGACTTCAAGTCATGGGACGATTTCTTCGTCAGAAAATTCAAGGACATGAATACTCTTCGACCAGTCCACTTCCCCGACGACAACAAATGGGTTGTGAACTCATGCGAATCCAAACCATTCTCTCGTCAGACAAAGGTGAAGGAGTACGACAACTTCTGGCTCAAGGGCCAGCCGTACTCGGTAGCCGAGATGCTGAACTACGAACCAGAGTACACCAGCAAATTCGTCGGCGGGACCGTCTATCAGGCCTTTCTGAGCGCGACGTCGTACCATCGCTGGAACTCGCCCGTCAAGGGGGAGGTTGTGTACGCCAAGGTCATTGATGGCACCTATTTTTCGGAGCCGACGATAACTGGCTTCAGCAACCCGGAAGGGCCCGACGTAGCTGCTCCGGATCTAGCCCAGGGTTATATCTGCCATGTCGCAACGCGCGCAATATTCATCATCGACACCAAGGATCCAGTCCTTGGTTTTGTAGGAGCTGTTTATGTGGGGATGGCAGATGTGTCGACATGCGAGATTAGTGAGAAGTTTCAAGGGACGCTTCCGGTAGCAGTCGCAAAGGGGGAGGAGATTGGAATGTTCCATCACGGTGGCTCGACTCATTGTCTCCTGTTCGAGAGCAAAGTAAAGCTGGCCTGGGTCAGTGAAGCAAGCCCCGAGACGGCTACGAGGAACATCCCGATCCGATCTGCTCTAGCCTATGCCTATGCCTCTGCCTAGGAGGGAAAAGTCGCACGGTAATGGAGAGCGTTGTCTCGTAGTTTCGCAAGCTCTCCGGCATAACAGAAACAAGGATAATCAGGATATTATGATAAGCGGATGGATGACAAACTTGGTGTTAATTTTGGCACGAAATGCGTGTAATTTTCAGTCAGCCGTTTTCTAAATATTTAAGTATCTTTAGGTAATCGAGTGCTCAAAATGACGACGTTTTGGTTTTGCTGATAATAAAAGTAGCTTATGGCTTGCTATGTTAGCTTAAACAGAATGGTGTGTAGTACCTAGTAATACGTAGTAGCTCTCTCTAACTGCTTTACTATTAAAGTGATGTGTTTCCTTAAGGATTCAATGCATTCCTTTTTAAAACCAATTGCAGAGGGAGTGGAGACGAGTACTTGCATAGCGGAATTCATAGTGTATTTCAGGATAATTAGAAGGGAAGAATCTATTAGTTCATGACGGGGGAAGTGGGAGACGCATATAAGTACAAGAATAGAGTGTATCCGGCTCCCTTACTTCAAGATTAATACTGATACAGGTAAAGCGGAAGTTGGCCTCGGGCAGCTGTGATGAAATATCTCAACTAATCATTCCAAAGGATCGCCTAACCATGGATCTCTCTTCAGCTCCTTAGCCGTTGCCCGGTCTTCTGGGACCCAGCAAAGCATCCTCCTCATGAACTTGAAGAAGCAATCAGCCTCCTCCCTCGGGATGCATTCTGGCATCTCATTCTTCCAAACCCGGGTGTGACGTACCAAGTGACCGCCTATAAATGTACCTGTGTGTCGCCCAGTCAGATCAGAGCAGTAGAATCAAGGTTAAACCAGGACACACCATCGTCGGTAAAGAACGGGCCACCATAAAACTCGGCAGCGCTGCCGCAGAGCTGGCCATTTGGGTTCCGTACCTCCGGACTCCATCGCCACCCCCGCATAGCTTTCTCTCTCTGGACGAGCACAGGTGGTATGGGGCCGAGAATTGCGATCATATCTGCCAGGTGTTGTACTGCAGAGTACGAATTTGGACCGTCCTGTTCGAACAACATTCGCCCCCCCAAGAGCGTCCACACCTACAGCGGGTCAGTATTCAATAAGTAACACCAGGCTTGGAGACCAATCCTCCTTACCATCATGCCGAAATTCCATATGTCAGCACTGTAAGACCATCCAACGCCGAGAAGAACTTCTGGGGCTTGGTAGTCGTTGGGTTGTATAGGAATCAGGAGCGGCCCAGGCCTATCTCCGCGCTGTGCGTGGCCCAAGTCGGTTATCTGCGGCCAGATCTTGTTCAGGGCCTGAATGGCACCAAAGTCGTTATGGCATCGGTACACTGTTCGGGTACCAACCCGTTTTCGAGCCATGGGGTGCTTTGACTGCGCTTGGACGAATGCTTCAATAACAGACTGATCTTCGAAAGTTAACATGATATTATCTAGTTTCAAGTCTAAGATGAAAGAGGTCAGTCAGCCTAAGACCCAATAGAATGATAGGGTAGTTGTAGTAACGGCAAAGCACCTGTGTGGATTACATGACATTCCGAGTGTAGAAAATCTAGGCCCTCGAGGAGAATTTTCAGATATGTCTTGAGTAAAGGTAACATCAGACCCTTGGCCAAATCTTCCTCGGAAACCCGTCTTAAGAGTAACCAGAGCGGATCCCTCAGGGGCTTGAAAACCAATGCAAGATGCTTTGATCCCTGAGGTAAATCGATGGTAAAGCTCTCAATTGCCGTCCCGACGATGTGACGTCCTCGGTGCTGAGAGTCCACTGAGTTCACGTGGATGGTTATATCTAATTCG
This sequence comes from Xylaria sp. FL1042, assembly GCA_022495085.1. Taxonomy (NCBI): domain Eukaryota; kingdom Fungi; phylum Ascomycota; class Sordariomycetes; order Xylariales; family Xylariaceae; genus Xylaria; species Xylaria sp. FL1042. The sequence goes on along the minus strand of MU380170.1, from coordinate 220,295 downwards.
TCGGCCTCATCGACCGGGACATTTGAGTTACAGATTTTTATAGCGACATATCTGTTCGGGCTTATCCAATTCTTCCTAGAGAGGATGTGTCAGTCACGTATAAAGTCAATAATAGACGTCTAGGTGCAGAACTCGTGAGAATCAATTACCTGCTGATGTCGTGTGCGAGCCAGACGGTAGATGACGACCCCCAGCCGATCTTGGCCTTCAATTTGTATCGGTTGTCCAAAACATCTCCGGGATTCGCAGGGTAGAAGTACTCCGACTTGTAACCTGGGAGCCTCTCCTCATCGACTGGAACATCAGACGGGATCAGCTCCGGCGCCTGCGACGTCTGCGACGCCCGTGACGCGAAAGACCAGAATCCTTGACGGCGGAGGAGAGAGCGGAATGGCATGTTGGTGACCCTGAGCGAGCATGTGAGACGTGCAGGAGGATGAAAAGAGGCACGACCGGCAGCTAGCCGTAAGATGGGAGAGGGGATTGAAAGGAGGAGTGATCGAGATCGCAGCATGGCTTGCTATCATTTCGTCGGGCTGATGAGAATAATACCATGAGATTAGTGCCTAGGCAGAACGTTCGGGGAGGGAGTAGAGGGAGTACTAACTAAGTACCTGTCGCTTGGTGGGGTTGTTGGCAAACACTGGTCCTTGTTACACTTGATTGGCATAGGATGACAGTTACAAGTTCTTTTAATTCAATGACTAGATGTCAACCTCTTACATGTCTTGCATAAATCGCCCATGCCGTAACGTCTTAACACCTTAAAGCAGGTCTCCCAGTCTAGACACGAGCCCAGGTATATCTATTACCATAGTCTCCTTGTTCGCATCGTCAAAAACTTGGATTCTTGCAGTTTGACTTGGATTCGATGCATCAAATACTCTTTCTCCATACACCCTTGTTCCCATATTGCCTTCCAACGCTATCTTCAACGTCGATGCTGCGAGAATGCTGTCACGGTGCCACATCCCTTCTCGCTCGGGGCAAAGCCTTAATAGCGACAAAGACTGATTGCGTATTGATGTATCACGACACTTCAGACATGTGAAAAAGAGCAGAGGGATAACTCCCACGTCCAAAGTCATGATTGTAAACGGGGCAGAACCAGCAGCCGAAACGAGAATCCGTTGCGACATGCTCACCAGCTTCGAAAAGTCATGGAAATACTCGTCATATGCTTTTTCTGACTCTGCGAGCAGCGTGTTCAGTATAATCTTGGCCATAAGATGATACGAACTGAGTAGAAGGATGCCGCAGTCGCCTCCCTCGCTATTAGGCGCGGTGTTGAAGCTACTGGTAAATAGGGCTTGCCACTGGCTAAGACCCTCAAGAAGAGAATCCCTCGTTTTTAATAATTTGGTGAACTCGGGACTTGACGGCCCCAATTCGGCTAGAGAACGCTCTACAGATTGCTTGTGGCGGACGAACCGAAAAACCCTCAACAGTATATCGTCAAGGAGACACCGAGCTTCGGAGATAGTCAAGTTTCGATTTGCAGCTGACGCAAGGCTAAGGGATGAAGTGACCGGACTTGCCGAGTGAAAATCTGTAGATGGATAACCATGAGCTGCAACATGGGTTTGAAGTCGCATGAAAAGGCGTATAATAGACTCATCGACACGGTGTGTAGGCAAATTTCCCAAGGAGCCAGTGCCTTTTGGCTCTCGTGACCAATCCCGTATGATCTCCAACCCGCTTCTCAGATGCTTGAGTCCTGTTTCGAAGTCGTTCCTGAGAAATTCAAGCCAAGTGAAAAGAGCACAACAGATCAAGATAGGCTGTGGGGAGACCATCTCCTGAGATAGGTTCTCGTTGACGGATTTGACTGCCATATTATATCGGGCTAAAACGAGCGGGGTGCTTACAAGATCTAGAATTTCTTGAGAATTATGTAAATGATGTTCCCCATGAAGATATGCTCTTTGGAGAGCACCAACGGCGCAGATTGAATGGTGGACGCTTGGGTATACGCGGGCAAGCTGCAGTATTAAATGGGTCCAACAGAAAGGTTCGAAATGCCGAGATAATTCGCTCTCCGCCGTCAACCGAAAAATGTATAGCAGCTGGTTGTCTTGAGACTCGAAAGAGTGGTCCTTCATGGAAAAGGGAACCGGAACTACTCGGTTATACCGCGAGTCTTTTGACTGGCCAGGTCCAGCATCATTGTACTCGCACTTCCGACCCGTGGATGTACATCTACGGCAATCTGGCTTCCCCTCATCGCACTTTATTTTGCGTATTCTATTCCAAGATATTAGAAAAGTGTTCGCGCCGTGATACTATTGGCCGTCGGTCCTCACTTGCAGACAATGCATCCGGTACGCACTCGGGCTGTACCTTTCCTAAGTTTGAATCCAGAGACTCGGGTACGCTTGGGGGTGTGTGAAAGTGGCCGCAGCAGCCTTGGCAGGGGTAGCAATACTGGGTTGGTGCGATCATGTTGAAGGCTTAGTTTGTGAGTATTAGAATAGCTTGCCATTGACATCCGCGACTGCTATCCGGCGTGTAATATTGTGTTCGAGAGTTAATCTGACGAATTTCAGCTAGAGTGTTGCGAGGTCATTACGAAACTACAGGATGTGATCAGTAGTGGGTTAAATACGAACGGTCCAATCGCTACCCTCCTTTTTGAAAATTAGGCTGACTCAGCCTCAACAGATCCTAGCATGAAGCGTTTATCCAGGCACCCATGGCATTGTCCGGAGGCTCTACGGCGCAGATACGGCGCAGATGTTATCCAAATGGATTGATCCCGGCGAGTTGCTCAATATAGCTTTCTAGGAGAAGGATTACGAACTGACCAATCGCTGTATTTTATCTATCTTGAGCTGTTTTTCTTGTGGTTCCAATTAGCTGGAAGTGTGAATGAAGACAAGTGTGTTGCTCTTCAGTCTCAATACCAGGGAGGCTTCTGATATTTCTATATAATCTGCGATCCCAAATAGCTCTTTCTTGGGCGCATTATCTTTTTAGTTGCCACTTTCCGTCTTTGAATACAAGCCCAAATTTCCCTTGAAAGTTGACTGCTGTAAAAAGGTGCACGACCGAGACGACATTTCACTATGGCAAAAACAATTTCTTGCGCATTTCTTTACATTTTACCTGCCCTGTTTGTATGGCCCATTCACGGCCATGTCCCCTCTATCGAATGGCTTGACTGCCGTGCCCATGTGCCTTCAACATTAACTCTAAACTCAACAGAGCTTATAAATCTCCCGGAAACTCTTCGATGCGGCCGGATTAGCGTTCCAATGGACTACAGTCATCCCTACAGTTCTGCGAACAACATCACACTTGGAATAGCTATGCATCGGCCCCAGAAAGCAAAAGGCGCAATTTTCGTGTATGCTGAGTAGCCTTAGTCGGATTTAATCTATAAGCTAATAATTCTGCCGACTAGAAACCCGGGTGGAAGTGATCCTGTGGCTGTCCTTGCTTGGGAAATGGCATTAAACCTAACAGATGAATTTAAGGGCCTAGAGGACTATGATTTGATGAGTCTGTGCCCCTTTTTTATATTTTTCACGCCGTTATAGAATGAAAAGTTAACCTATGTGACAGTGATGGATGTCAGAGGCACATATAGCTCCAACCCTTTGAATGTGTCTCTCCAGACTTTCAACAATTTGCCGCTCTCATAGTACGTTACTACATTATTCCTTTAAATGATCGGGTCCCTGAACATTACACAGTCCACAAAACCAAACAGAGTTCGACATATATCGCCAAGTATCTGCTGCTATGTTTCAGTCTTGGATTGACTCCAGTTCTCCTCCAGGAATTATTGAGCATGTTGGGACAAAAGAGGTGGTTCAAGACTTTGAACAGATCCGAAAAGCGCTTGGCTACGATAAGGTTTCTTTCATAGGGCTCTCATAGTACGTCTCACAGTGAACCAAGGCTTTCCTTAAACTTTGAATCTAATTAAGGGTGTTAGTGGCACGTATCGTGCCCAGCAATACACCGCTACATTCCCTTCTCGAATCGACAAGCTCGTTTTAGACGCCATTGTCCCACATGGAAGAGTTCGCTCCCACTGTTGTAGGAATCGCAACGAGTTCGACTGACGATAAGACTAGGGCCTCCGCGACAAGTCGTTAGACGATATAAATGCTCTTAACCGAGCTGTTCTACGGGCAGACGCCTATTGCCAGGACAATGACTCTTGCCAACTCAAGAGGCTAGGCAAAGGAAGCGTTCCTAGGGTGCGTATTACCAAGACAACAAGGCGAGCCATAATCATGTACTAAAGGTCCAGGCAATCAAAACTATTATCCAACGGGCTCACGATCAGGAGATACATGGCGCACTAAACGGTTCCGGCGTAATTCCCGTGTCAGCATTACAGTCGACTCTCGCTTCCCAATTTTCAGGGGAGCCTGATTTCGCCTCCTTCACCGCATCACTTCAAATGGCATTGGACGGCAATCTGTCCTCATTTCTACAAAGTGCACCCTTAACAGTTGAATCTGTTGTGGCTTTGCCGCTTGAATGCGGAGACTTCGGTATGCCCAAAGATATACTGGTACCATGTCGCCTTGCTAATTGACATGGAACTAAAGCATATAATGAGCTTACGTACAATGATTTCAAGAGCTCGTACGATGAGGCAATTTCTGTGAGGCTTGAAGCGATCTGGTACGGGTGACTGAAGCTAATTAAGAAGCTTGATAAAACGGGAATTGGAAAGACGGCTATTTGGCAGCTCCAAGTAAGTTCCTCCGTAGCTCGGTGTTGCTTGTTTGAAGTAATTAATGATGATACAGCTTTATTGTTCCGGTTGGCCATTCCACGTAAACCTAGAGGCTCCCCAGCCTGTAGCCAAGCCAACAGTACTTATGGCCGCCGACTTTGATTTCGAGTAAACCCCCCGATTTCCATGAGACGATCTGGAGGGTCTAACGATAATCCCAGTGCTCCGATTGAATGGTCTCTATTCGACCTGACCCAGCTTGATCTTGATCTCGTGTCATTTGTCGTGCGTCACGGGGATGGTCACACATCTTTCGCCAGTATGTTTAGACATGTGGAATATGCAGTTAAAATATCTAACGAAACTGAGTTTAGTCCCAAATGAACCATTTGGTACGATAGCGAAGAAGTTCCTGCGGTCCGGAAAACAACCGTGTCCAGCTAGTACGCGACTATACAGGATATTTTCCGGTAACAACGCCGATTACAGTTTCCCAGATCCCTATGACGTCCCATTCAACCCTTGATCGACCAAAGTAATATATATATCTATGTACTGGTACTATATACTGAAGCAGAGTGAATAAAGATGGGTTTGTCTAAGAAAGACTCTTATATTGTCGACTTACCTAAATTAACTGTTCTTCGTCCAGACATCCGCGATATTTTAAGTTTCTCACTCGTTAAACTTAATTATGTTCTATTTGATCAATAAAGGTTTCATTGCCTAATCTACTGTATCCTACTTATTACCCTTCCCCTAAATCGCTGTATAGTGAAGTGAACCCCATGGGCCAGCGCCCATCTGGGACCCATGCCTTCGAGAGATAGCCTAATACCTACACTTCCCGAGGCCTTCGAGTGCTGAATTCACGGTTATTCAATGTGGAATGCAGTGATCTCGTTGAAATAAGTCAATTCGCAAGCAAATTTCATGTGTTCCTGATGCCTATCTGCTTCCATTTCCCCTCAAGGTGGTAATTTCCCTTATGTATTCTCCCTGAAGCCCCTTATTCAGCCACCTTGCTGCTGAATATGCCTTCACCTCCTACCCACTCCACTCCAATAGAACTTTATCTATTCACGCCGTGGCCTGTATTTGTGACAGCTTATCTGCTTTTTGATTTCATCTTGCCGCGAGACAAGCTGCTCGGCCGCGGCGAACATGTGCTCCACAGCGCCAACGTCGAACAGAGCAATGCCCGGATGTTCTATTTCCCACTCTTTCTTTTCCTTGACCTCGCCCTTTTCTTGCTCCTTGTCAGCCCATTGTGTCAGCCCACCAATGCCGTTAGCCCAGGCACGCCGGGCCGCCGCGTCGCCTACCTCGGCGGGATCGCACACCTGCATCTGTCCTTGAGCATCGCGCGTCACCAGCCCGTAGCGCAGCCGGCCGAGGTCTGATTCGTGGAGAAACACGGCCGTGTATTCGCCGTGAATAATAGCGTCGGAGCCACGGGTCTGCAACGTTTTTTTCCACGTGTGGCGGGCATACTGCCAGCAGACTTGTTCGAAGGCTTCGGCCGGGAATGGGGAGCTTACAGTGAACCAGGACTAATTTCGCAGTTCAGAAATGGTTAGCCTTGGAAGGTGGCATAGAGGAATGAAACAACACGAGTAGTTGTGTGTGAGAACAACTCATTTTGTTCGTCTTCTTCTTTTGAGAGAAATACGAAGAATGTAGAAAGATTATAGATATATAGGGCCGACAACATACCTTTGTGTTCCCTGTGGCCATCATGAGTGGGAAAATCATTGGCCATCTTTCATCTACAGAACACCACTCGGGAGTGTTTGAGACCATGCCTATCTCAATACGCTGTAGAGAGGTGTAGAACTCGGCGAGTGGCATCCAGATATCGTGGAGCTGTAGAGGTACAAACTCGGCAAACACTTTGTTTGGAGTCTCTCTATCACTCAGCCATGAGTATTCAGGGTGCATCATGGTGGCAAGCGCCTTTATACTCAGGTGTTCGAGGCTCAGCTTTCCGGGGAGCGCTTGAGGCTGGTTCGCCACAGCTCCAAATGACAGCGGTTCCGTGGTCTTCAAATTCGAGGTCATGAGATTCATCCAAACAACCTGGCGTATGGGAGTATGCGTCAGAGTTATAAGCGGAGCGCTGGGCTGGGCACGGGGTGGGAGCTTATAAACATAGCTAAGTTGCATGGCCTGCCTTTCCAGCGGCTCCATGAAGCGAGCACGAGTTGTGGTCTTGGCGATACGGCCCTTAGCTAAAGTAGCTACCTCATCTAACGGTAAGCATGGATTATGCCAAATGAGCAGCTCGTCTAGATCCGTCAAGTCCAGAATACTTGCTAGATGGTCTGGCGTAACTGAGTTGATAAAAGATATGTTTAGTAAGGCCAGTGGCTTCGGATGGGCTTCGTCGACTTTTGTATGTTTGGCGTTTAAGGAGACAACTCCTTTCACTATATCTACTACCTGGATACCTGACAAGTTTGTAAAGCGGCTTATATCGAGACGTATGATCCGTCCCTGCTTTTGCGTCAGGGCACTGAGTAACAGCTGTACAGCGCCCGGGCACTCAGCCCGGAACCTCTCGGGACACTCTCGCGTGAAACGCTTCAAGGTCGCCAGAAACCCCTTTCTTCTTTTGTTGATGGTTAACTGAGGTTTTGAGTTGGAGAGCAAGATTTCTTCGATGGCCGATTCATCACGCGCATTCAGAGGCTCTGGTTCCCTATCGCGTTTTCTCGCAGTAGGTGCTTCCGCGGCATTTATCTCCCGCTGATTGCGTTGATTTTGATTGTCATTTTCATCGTCGTTCTCTTCTTCATCGTCGTCCTCGTCTTCATTGTCGTCTTCGTCCCCATCCTCGTCCGATTCCTCTTCATATACAAAAATTGGATTTAGTTGTTGTAGGGTTTCGGTCGAGATTATTGGCGCGCATTTATTAGTGCCATATGCCCCGATTTCATCGGATTTAGGATCCTCAGACTCTAAACCGAAGGCTGATAGCCACTGGTGCGCTGATATTGGTCGGCACGCGAGTTTTGCAAACTTTCTCTTCCGCTTTTTGGTCGTGCTGAAAGAATCGTAGGGCGGCAGGACAAAGCAATAAGAGTAATCGGTTATATTGATGATCGTGCATCCCGGTTCCCACATGTACTTACCACCATAGCCGGGGGCCGCGTTCCAGGGAATGGAATATAATGAGATTAAGCCGAAGATTCTTTTCCAAGACGAGATAGCGCCTAGCAATAGACATGTGTGTACAAGGGGAAACTTGGGCACATAACCTTTGGCGTCTAGCAACTCTTTCCTTTCCCAGATTTCTCGCTTCTCACATTCTTTCATTTCCTTTGAAAACGCTCGGTATTCGTCGTGGGGATCCCGGGTCCAGTCATCGTCGGACATAGAGCTGGCAAAAGCCAGCTCGAGGTTGACATAGTTCTCACTGTCCTTGAAATATGTCAAAATCCGCTTCACAACTGCCCGCACAGGATATTAGCAGTTGCCACACTATTCGCCATGAAGTGCCCATGGATAAAGAGAACACAAGTCAAAGGGGGGTTTATGAATATCGACTTACCTATCACCATGTTCCAGCGAGGGTCGGCAGACCCTATCTGAATGGCGGCGAGGGGGCGAACTTTCCCGCCAACCATTCCCACGATGTGAATTGGGTGCGCTAGCCCCATGATGGCTATTAACAAGAAGCTCAGAGTTATGGTCTAGTACGGGTAAGGTTGGCTGGACTGTTGCCTGCGACTTATAGAGGATTTATGGTAGCTATTTAAGCTCCTTGCTTTTGCACAAGTTACTGTTTTAGTTTGCATTTGTACGCAAGGGAGAACAAAGACACCCTTGTTGCCTGGTCACACAGATAGACAGACAAATACAACCAATTAGAAGACTATATTCCCTAGCTACATCACTCATTCCAACACCTACCTTCGTCCCTGTGCACCATCGTACGTGCCACGTATTCTCGATGGTCGAACAATCAAGTATTATCCATATAGATATTGTTTCAGATTTGACAAGAGGGAGGGACTAAACCTAGTGTGAGAAATTGGATGAAAACAGAGATTTCATTCCATCTAGTCATGGAAAATAAAATAAAAAGGTTCAAAGAATAATTCTCAAGTCATTGACGTTACCAGGAATCGAACCTGGGTCTATTCGGAGCCCGTAGCAAATAACCACAACGAATTATAATGACCACTATACTATAACACCGGCTATTAAAATTTTGCCTCGCAAAGCGTACTACACCGTTTTACCCCACATGGGGATTCTCAGCCCTAACGCTAGTGCATCAGCTCAGCTCCCCATGTGCTAGTGTTATACATTTCTTATAAGTTATAGAGGTATCATAGTAAACATAAAATAGTTCTAGGTTAGGCTCTATTCATAGAATGAAGTTTAGAGCGGCCGCAATTAAAGATGGCTCAAATTACAGGACTTAACAAATACTATATATATACTATAAGGTAGCGCCAAAGGCCCTTTGCTCTTTGAGATCCATGGGAATAACGTAAGAAGCATAATAGTAGGAAAAGTACGTTGTAGAATTATCCATTTTTCTCTGAATGGAAACAACTGTATCCTGATAAATAGGTTCGCTAAGGCTTGAGAAATCCAGGATTTGTAAGAGTTCAGATATGAGGAGATTGTGCTTGATCGTTTCGGAGCTATCCACGTGAGACAGGCTAAATACTAATTAACTCTTCTTTTCTCCTCTTCTACCTTCTCTCCTTTTCTCTCTTTGCTTCCTAATTTATACTTAGCTAATATCGCTTGCTGAGCTTGGGGAAGGAAAAGCCAGGAAGTACATACACACAAGCCCCCTCATCTTCAACGATCACTGGTCAACTCTCTCCTATCTCGATAATACTCAAGAGGGCAAAGTCTTTGAACGAGAACTCATCCATATGCTCGCTGTTACTCAGATACGTAAACCCCATTTCATTCACTCATTTATTCGTTCATTCATACATACAATATTAAAATAAGAGTATCCCTCTGTCTATCTCCATCATACATCGTCCTCACTAATATACTGCAAACACGAAGTATACACATCAACCGTGATCCTATGCACCCAGTTCTCCCAACCCGGAAACATAACCATAGGCTTAACCAAAATCACATTCCCGGCCCGCAGAGACCTCACCCACGCCGCCTCAGTCCCATCACCACCCGCACCACCCCACGCGATCCTATGCGTGCTCCATTGCCGCCTCGCAATCTGGTTCCTGCAGATCTCGATAGGCGGGCCTTGAGTCCCATACGTCAAGCTGCTACTGCTATTATCCCGGGCCCCAGCGACCTCCCCGAACGCCGCGGCCTGCGCCGCCTCGGCCACGAACCACGTCCAGCTACCGGCGCCGGGGTTATCGCTGTACCCCTGATCATGCGAGACGATGGTAAACGCTACCTGTCTCACAGGACTCGGTATGCGCCCGCGCACCGGCGCGCTGATGATGAAGGGGAGCGTGGGGTGGTGCCATTGCCGCAGCATCTGCTTCTTGTTCACCCCTATCCGCGTCGACGTCGTCTTGATCCAGTACTGCGCTTGGTCGAGGATGTACGCTATCAGATCGCGCTGGTGTTGGACGTGCATTGTGCCCTTTTTCGCGAAGGGTGCGTTTTCGAATTTCTTTCGTAGGGAGAGTGCTGCTTTGAGGATGTCTTCGTCGCTTTGGGGCCATTGCTGGAGATTCATAGACGGAGAACTGGTCCCTTCGTTGGCGCTTGTTAGTAGGCGTTTCCCCCAGGCCTGCTCCGATAGCCAGCGCGTGGTAGCCTCGTCGAGGTTCTGATTTTCCCATGGGTTTTCAGATGAAGCCAGCATCGCTATGGCGAGGGCCCGGATAGCGCTCGACGCCCGCCGTTCTAACGCAAAGGCGAAAGGGGTGAGGCCGCGTGTATTCCGGCTCGAAGCATCGGCGCCAGCCGTAAGCAGCTTCGAACACGCATCCCCTATATCGCTCAGCGCAGCCAAATGCAGCGGGGAGTCCTGATCGTTATCGCGCGTATTAACATCTATCCCCTCGACCTCGAGCAGAGCCCCCAGGGCATCCAGATTCCCCGTCAGCGCCGCGACATGCAGCGGCGTCATGCCCTGGCGATCGCGCACATTATGCAAGCCTAGACTCTTCAGCTTCTGCTTCTGCAGCAGGAACTTCATGGCGCCGCGCGAGGTGCCGCTGGCAGCGTGATGCAGCACCGTAGTCTCTTGATCTGGCGCCGCGAGGAGCGCCGGGCCGACTTTGCCGAGGAGCAGCTCGACGACGGTCCAGTGCGCTACTTCCACGGCGAGGTACAGCGCCGCCATTAGCAGCTGGTCGAACATGGCCCACTGGTGCTCCGCTGCCTTGGCGATCATGTAGTCTACTGCGTGGATGTTGCTTTGGCGCACGGCTTCTTGGAAGGGGACGTCGTCTTTGTTGTCGCGCATCCACATTAACTGCCAGGCCAGCGGATGGTCTAGTAAAGCCTTCAACTTGAGCAGGGGCGCTGAGTCGGCTGCTACCGTGCGGTTTTTGAATCCGAAGGACGGATCCATCACGGCCCAGTGCAGCGGTGTCTTGCGGAAGCGGTCAGCGGTCAGCCGGGTCTTCCAGATGTTCTCGCCGGCTACAGCGTCAAAGTAGCGCATTACTCTCTGGAAGACTGGGTGCTCGGATTCCTTGACGGCCACGACTAAGGGGTTGGCCCCGTATATATCATGTCCCGTTATGAGCTTGCCCTCGACGTCTTTCTCGGCAATGGTGTCGATCAGCGTTATCTTTGCGGCCACTGAGCTCGAACCTACGCCGCGGATCGCGAGGTGTAGGATCGTTCCCGTCCAGTTTAGATTATCGCCCACGCGCGACGTGACGTTGAGCTCGGAGTGTTCGAGCAGGATTCGCAAGGTCCCTACTGAGCCGAATACGGCCGATACGTGGGCTGGCTGCACTGCCCAAGTATTGGTCTCTAGTGCGTCGAGGTTCAGAGTTGAGTCTTCGAAGAGTAAATTCATGGCTTTAACTGAGTCGTTCAGGGCGGCCCAGTGTAGTGCATTCCCAAAGGACTGTCTATCTGTGCCTGTTAGCCCCTTTGTATGTTGCTTGAACCATGGGATTGTAAGTGGAGTATCTTCTGGGGCCGTGGCCTCGTCTGCTTCAGTATCATTCGGCAAGACGACGTCGTAGAAAGTTGCTAGGTCTAAGGCGGAAACATTCTGGTTTCCGACAGGATGATGAGCTCCAGGCCATACCTGCCATTTCCTCAGAACAGTATGAAGAGCCGACGCAGCGGCGCGGTGCACTCTTACGGCACTTTTGAAGAACTTAACCATGGTATCCGAAATCTCTTGAGCCAAATCTGTGTCTATGGAGTCTGGATGAGAAAGCATCCTATGATAATGCTGCCCGAAATACGCCGCCGCGTACTGCAGGAACGGCGTCGCGTTATGTACCTCCCTGATCCCCGGCAGCGTGGCGTCGTCGTTGAGGAACGGGTCGTTGAAACTCAAGAATGTGATGCAAGTGAGAGCAATACTACCGTCCGTGCCCGCGAACATAGGCGTATTCTTCTCAGCCTCGAAGTACTCCTGTGTTGTGAAGTGGACGAATCTCACGATCTTGCTTTCCGGCTCGATGACGACGAGGCCGCCGCAGTACTCGATCAGAAGGTCTGTTGACACGATGTTGTCCTCGCTTAGTTCCTCGTCATCTTGGTCGACGGCTAGTGCGTGGATGAGTTCCGTCGACGTCAACGGTCTCATGGCGAAACAGACCCATTGGATTGTCCGCAAGGCCCATTCCCGGTTGGATGGGTGCTGGCTTTCGATCCGCAGGACGGCGTTGTTGTACGTATCTCTCATGGCAGTATCACCTGTTGGGATGCGGTCTAACACGTTCCTCACCGCTCTGGGCGTGGACTCTAGGGCCAAAGAATCCATGTGCAATTTACAGAGCAGAAACCTTTGACTTTGTCAGCCATCACTTGACTTCATAGTCTTCGTCAGATCATCAATATACTTACAGCCCCTGGGCTCTCTCACTGACCACTCGAACAATCTCGCCCTCTAGATCCGGTTTGCGCTTGACATTATCAGCTAGCTTTCTGGAATTGGTTATCCGCGTTCTGATATAGGCGTGCATGTCGACCTCGGCCGAAATAACCCTCAGCATACGCACATCAGTGAATCTTTCCAGATCGCTTCCCAATACCCGTGATGTAATTAGAACATTAGCCCAAGGGTATAGCCGGGTAACGTGATCCAGAAGAGTCTCTCGCTGGGCCTCGTTGCACTCGTCCAGCGCGTCAATCACAACAAACATGCGCTGAAACTTTCCATCTGTGAACTCCTTCTCAACGAGCCCGTTGAGTTGCGCCGCCGACAGTTTTACTCGACGGGCGTAGAGGTCGTTTTCGAGCTGGTCGACTTCGGTCTTAGAGAGCTCGCGCTGGAGAAGTAATTGCGTCCACAGATTCGCTAGCAGCGCTGTGGGTTCCTGGTTACGGCGCCGGAAATCGCAGTACACGTACGTGAGTCCCGTGTCTCTCTCCTTCTTCACAAAGCCTTGAAGGTAGTCGACGATAATCGAGGCGATGAACGTCTTGCCTGAGCCCGGGGCTCCAGGACACCAGAGCGTGGCGCCGGGCACTGAGAGCCATTCCTGGAACGTGAGCGAGTCGATGAACCACTGGCCTGTTCCCGGCTGTCTCTGGCTGAAGATTTCGTTCTGCTTCTCTGAAAAGCTGACAGGTGCGAAGTAATTTACCATGATATTCATCATCTCCCGGATTTGTCGCCGCTCGTTTTGCACCGTCATTGACAGCGTCTTCTGAACCGTTTTGATTACGTCTGGCAAGACAGAAGTATCTTGCTTAATTGAACCGGCTAAGTCTTTGATGTCTAGGGTCATCCATGAGGTGATGAGACTGTGAAATCGAGTTGCTCTATCCATGACCTCCTTCATCTCCTTTTTTAATAGCGGCCACAGCATATCTCGAGACAGTCTCCGCAGCCGGCTATCAGGCCGCAACCTGTCGGCTAAGTCCTCGATACGCTTCTTCAAGTCATTGAGAGGTTCTAAAAGTGGTCTAGCGGCCTGCGCATTTTGAAGCTTGGAGTCCTTCTTCAACCTCAACAGCAAGGGAGTGAGTGCGCTGCACTCGACGACAAGTTCGTCAGCTTCAGCCGGCGCGTGGGCGACATCGGTACAGTATTGCACAAGCTTAGTGGTGGCGGATACCAGCTGGACGACTGATGCAACAACGCCAACAACATCGGCCATGATGTCGCAACCTTTCGTCTAAGGTCAGATTACAGCGTTCAAGAAATAATTATGACATTTCTTTCTAGAAAGGAGTAACTATTCATTTGTTCATTCATTCATATTTGTTCTAGTCCTGTCAGCCTCAACAGCCACGACCCTTGAAACATACCCTGGTCCCCCTCGTTGACAGACATGCGTTAGCACAGGGCAGAGTATCATGGAAACCCCAATTCAGTAAAGAGATGTGCTAAGATACCCTGGTTGAGCCTGTATCAGTCGCAACACCAGTATACAGAGGGCGAGTAGATATACCGTGAATGGAATAGCGGCATGTGAGCTTATGGAGGGGATTTTCTCCCAGACACAATGCTATGCTTATTTTTAGTTTATAGTATGCAAGATTTGGGGGCTATTCTGGCTGGACTCGAGCCAAAAGTGGTATGGTTTAGCTGAAATTCCTATTACTGTGCCATAGAGACAAGCTAACTATCTACGGGGTTCTGCTTCTGGCTGTTCCTTAGAATCTGACGAGGTAGCCCAATGTTATATTCATACATATATAGGTATTAGGACTTATTTATGGACTGCTGTCTAAGTAGCGGAAGAGTAACTTAAGCATTTTCTCCCTTCGCTGTGGCCCTTCAAGGAGACCCGTCTCCTTTCTTGCCTCATCTCATAAGCACACATGTAGATATTTATTATTGGGGGTTTCGAGGACGGAAAAAATAAAAAAAGAACCCCATCGTACACAACAAATCTTCTCATTCACTCATTTCTATCGAGTAACGTGCTGTTCGCCACTATTGATTAACTACTGCTCCTCCACGTCTTCAATTTCCCACGACTACGTCTCAAGGAGCTGCCCGTCGACAATCGACCGTCAAGTATGGAGGGGGAGGAGTTGGGTAATAGGAATAATATCTCTGCCACTAAGCCGTTGACATGATAGCCAGCACACCAAAGACATAAGTGGCATGTTGCTCGTAGTTCGGGCCATCTCGTGTTCCATAAAAGCTATGTATGAACAGCTGAAGGCGGTGGTATGTTTAGGTTACCACGAGACAACAGTACATATTAAGCGCTCTGGGGCGATGAGGTAAAACCTAAATCGCCTGACTCGCTATTAAAGGTTGACTTGAGCATTGTAGCACTCCCTGTTGCCCTCTGCGAGCCCGACTTCTCTAAACCGGATACCGCACTATCGACTTCACCAAAGGTGATTCCCAAACCGCCTTTCCTATCATCGTCGCCCTGAGTGCCTTCTTCTATCTTCTCGTCGAGGTTCATCAGGGCTGGTGGCCGGTGACGCATCTGTCTTGCTTTAGCGAGAGAGATCGTCTTTTGTTGGTACGTGGATGTCATGGGCTGGCTTTCGTCACGATCAATAGTCGCCTTCATTAGCGCCGCCATCCACGCGCGCCCTTGCTGTATGTTAGGTACCGCAAAGTAGTGTACTGTCGGCTTGGTGAAGTTGACAGCCTTGGAGAGGCCTGCTCGTGGTGGCATAAGCTTAAATATGAACATCGAATCAGTCCCTTTTTCGATGACTGCGGCTGCGGCTGCGTCACTCTCGGCAAGAGTGTGAAGATTGCTGTCTGCAGGGGTCATCGGAGTGTTGCTAGCACCTGTCAAGGTAGCATGCAAACCAGTCAAACGTTCATTATCTGCCGGGAGCACTCTGTGGAAGGAAATATCGATTAAACCTTTCTCCTCGGTGTCGTCTTCTGAGTAGTAATAAGAGAGTCTCCTTCCCCTTAGAACGAAAAGACGTGGTTTCCAAGTCGTCATAAGATGCGAATTCTTCTTTTTCATCCATCCACTATAATCTGCATCTTTTATTGCATCACGAGGACCAACTTTCTGCAAACCGCGTAGATACGCGCTTGTCTCCTTCTTCGTCTTCTTTCCGCTCTTCCGAGTGCTGGCCGTTGTAGTTGAATATGGGCTTTTCCCAGCGTCAGGTGACTCTAGGTCAAAGCTGGGCCCAGCCGAGGGAGTACTGGAGCCGGTCCTGGTTGGAGATTGCAACGGCGAATCTTTGATCGAGTCAGTCGGTGAACCGAATTTCGAACGACCCACGCTGGTAACGGCATCAGATATGGCTCGCAGTCCACCAAGCCCAGTGATGCTACCGCTAGTATTCGACAACCAGTCACCATGACCACCCTGGCGGGCGCCTACCGTAGCAGGGGAGGCACGCACATCATCAAGCTTCGTCACTGTAGGCGATGGGCCATCTTTAGCTGGTGGCGGTGGCCGATATGAATCCGTAGTAGTGGCGGATGTATTCCTACGGTGGTCGTCACCTGCACCGTAATACATTTGTGAGGCTGACGGAGGGGTCGTGTCTCGAGTAGAGCCGACGCTTCCAAAACGTGAACGCCTAGAAAGTGCTGTTGCGCTTCTGACGCGTTGTTGTTCCGCATAGCTTGATTGAATAGCGTGAGAAGCGAGGCTGTCACGCTTTTTAAGCACGTTGCGGCGGCGCCCGTCTAGTTCTGTCCCAGAAAAGTAGCCACGGTCAAGATCGGCCGTAGGATCCTGGGAAATATCAGGGTCGGATGCGTTGGCGATGTCCTGGAAACCCGCAGAGGACAATGGGCGAGGTGGTTGTTGGGTGGGCGCGGCTCCCATTGTCCAATTTCGATCGAAAGACGGCTGTTTTTTGTGGGATGCTTCGGTCTGGGGAAAGGTACCAGAGCTGGAGAGTTTCGGGGTTCCAGTAGTGCCCATCGGAGGATTTACAGTGAGCCGGAAGTCGGTGGAAGAATGCCTTCGTGAATGATGGAGGTCCCGCACAGAAGCTGCTGATGGCCTCTTCTGATGAGACGACCTAGTGGGACTATCCATGAGACCCTTCGGAGAAATGGGGCCACTCAATGCCATTGCTTCCATCCGGGGAGTTTGTGAGAGACGTTTGGCATGAATTGATGTCGGGCGGTCCTCTATGGGCGAAAGCCTCTGAGTGTTTGTTAGAGTGCTGGTTCGGCTCCTCCTCCTACCAGTTGCCCTGGAATCTTCTGACCCCGCATCGCTGCCATATGTCTGCCGTCGCACGGCAACACCATGCCCATTTACCTCGTCTTGCAGAGCCTTTATCTTCTGCCATGTCTTCAAGCGCCTTCCCACGGAACCCAGATCAAAAGCTTTCAAGAAAAGCGACGATTGGTCCATGCCTAGAAGCACTTCACCTGCAATCTCTTGATCCCGAAAAACCTCACAGTGTTTCTTCTCGACTCCCATCGTGAACAAATACTCTGCTACGTCGTCGGCGGTCCAGGCTTCAACTTCTACACGGCTATGCGGCGCGTCCTCCTCCTCATCTGTTTCCTCGCCCTGGATGTACGAGAGTCGATCTTGCATCTGAGAGCTATACTCACTACCAGAGTCTGTCGCATGGTGCGTGTTGCCATTTTGCGGGGACGAGTGCAGATCAGTTATATGCTCGTTGATGACGGTTAACGTATCGTGAAGAACCTGGCTGTCCTGACTCGCTGATGGATTAAAGTGCGCTGCGGTGTCATGCCCCGAGCTATAGGCGGGAGGTTTACTGGTCACTTGTGCTGTCGGCGCAGAGACAGACCTATTCTCTTGTTTCGTAGAGCTCAAGGGAAGCGTAACTGGGCTATGGTCGCTTGACAGGGAGGGGGTCAAGTTAGGATTCGGTGTCGGCTGCGGCGCGGAAGCAGGGACGGGGGTCGGCGCAGGAACCGGAGTAGAGGTTGGCGGCTGAGATGGCTCCGCGAGCATGCCATTAGAGGGGTGAGCGTGAACGGGAGCAGAGCCCGGGGCGGGTTTCGGTGTGGCGACAGGCGCAGGGACGCCCTTAGGAGCCGCCCTCGTATAGACTACCGGGGAAGATTTAGTCGACACAGAAGAGCAAATAAACGGGAGGACGCACCCTCGGGGAATAGGCCATTATTCCCATTGACCATGTGGCGACCTAAAAACCAACCATCGCCAAACTCATCGTCTCGCTCGATTAATTCCACGCGGTCGCCCTTCGCCAAACTCAATTCATCAGAGCTCCTGGCCTGGAAGTCATCTACAGCGATGGCGATATTTCATTAGCGGCACATGCAGGGTGGAGGGACGCAAAGGCACCGAGAAAGGTCAAGACTCACGGATGACGACTAGGATATCGCCTACTTCAGGGCGCCCTTCGACAGGCTGCCTCGATGCCATGCTGGGCTTCGGACGACGCCGAGGCCGGGTTGCGAGGAGTACTGGCGCGGCGGTATGATGGAGAGAGCAAACGATGGACTATAGAAGCTGAGGACATGAAGTGAGTTGGGATAGCCGCCGGCGGAGGAGAGTGGAAGCTAGCCGCCTCGGACGGGTGGGCTAAGGCCTAAGGGGATGGTCTCAACAGGAGTGGGCCACGACGGGAAAAGGGTCTCTCTACTGGTGTGTGTGGTGTAACTGTACAATTACTGCATCGGGATTGGGGGGGAACGTTATCCGACCTAGGCAGGCGGCCAGGCAAGCAGTCAGTGGCTCATGAGTCGGGCGTGGCGAACCGCATATAGGCAGTATAGTTGGTCAACTGTCTGTAGATATCTGACGAGAGGGTGGATAGATTCCTCGACTACGGAATAAATAATCAATGCACGATGCTATGCAGTAATTGTACATGAGGCATATAATATGAATGACGAAAAAGAGGGACAGGGACAGGAACAAGAACAGGAATAGGAACGGGAAGATGAAGATGGACAGGAACAGGAACAGGAACAGGAACAAGGAGATGCAGATGCAGGCGCTGGTGCTGATGAGGTAGGTAGGTCTGTGTGCTGGTCGTGTCGATCGGGATTATCAATGCAATACTATGTATGCACCTATAAGTAGGTAATTAATTATACTGGAAGTCGGCGTCGGGCAACGGTTAATTATCAGTAAATTCGAGGGCGGTTTCGTGGGTGATCTCGTTTTCTCGTTTTCTTAGCCCGTCACCGTCGCCGTCGTCGCCTCGTCGCCTCGTCACCTCACCACGACGGCTTCTTTCGACGATATCGGGCGGGAACAGAAAACAAGACAGGTCGAGAGAGAAGTACGTAAGAGAATACCAGAGAGCAAAGCCGGACGCTCCCTCGTCACCGCTCACTCGAATCGCTATGACTGCTAGGACTAGGACTGCTGGGACCAACGTCGGGCCCGTGTTGCGCGCCAGGTCAAGGGTCTTTCAATCTCCCCTCCCTACCCTCCTGGTTGTCGGACCCCCTTTTTTGGGTGCAACCTAAACTCTAATGACGAACCCGGTGGCAGCAGCGTGCGGATGGCCAAGGTTTGTCCGAGCGACGACTTAAGACGAGCCGCAGACGACGCAGACGACGCAGACGAGCCGCAAACAAATATTGACACGCGTGAGAACGATATGAAACCGAGAAATACCGGAGAGGCGGTGCACTTCTCGACCAATGACGCCTTCTATTCTAATACTGATGTGACACGTTTAGGAGCCGAAAGACACCTACATACGAGTGGTATACGTAGGTAGGTATTTAAAAGAAAAAAAAGTGTAGCCGTTTGGGTAGATAGGTGGGGGGTTGAGGTGGGGGAGGAAGAAAATCATGAATTGCGGCTAGCCCCCCGCGACTACCTTAGAAGCAACAGGTACACTACATTACCTACTCCCTATCTACCTAGGTACTACCTTACCTCCTGCTTGGATAGCCCTCTACTACGTAGAGAGATATATGGAGCGGCAACTTGCATGTGCTTTTTAATTATAGGTAATCTAACCGCTATTTTTACCTACCTACTTAAGTACCTGTACCTGTACCTTACGGTGCTCTCTACCTGAGTAGACTACCTGAGTAGATTCGGGTGCGGACCTAAATAGAATCGACTCAGTTTTATACCTGCAGCATTATCACATTTTATGGCACTATCACCCTCCACGCCCGGGAGGCCAATCCAACAATCAATTATTTGCGTGGCATATGGCAACGCTTAAAGATGACATATTACTACCGAAGGTACCTACACAAAGCCATCAATCTTGACATACTACTACCTACCAGGTTCACATTTCCCAGAACCATGGCACAATGTGCCGAGACAACGGGAACAGCACCGGGCAGGAGACGGCTGATGCTATTACCTAGGTACTGTAGAAAACTGGTCGAATAAGATAGCCGACAGGTTCCCTGTAACCAGGTCCTGGAAAGTGGTACCACCTTAGTAGTAATTGCTCTCAATAGGTACATAGCCTATTCACGACCATTCTCAGTGGCACTACGCCGAGTCTTTCAATGTTGCATTATATCTAACGACCCACACGAGACCAAGCGTTGGAATTTTTGAATATCTACCTACATATGTACCTGGGTACACAGATGTTGTCGTTGTTGTTATTGCTACCAACATACCTAGGTAGTGTATAGAACCTTGGGTGTATCCAGGTAATGGGTATCTTAGGAAGGCAGGTGAGAGATATCTATATAGGTAGGTTAGGTAACGTACCTAAGGTAAGCAAGAGATACATAGTATGGTAGGCGCAGATAAATTAAAATTGTCGAATGTGGAAGCTACTGGGTTGACTACCAACCTAACGTTAGAAAACTTGTCTGGCAGTGCCTTCTTATGTACCTACTCATGCCAGGTACCTTGAGCCATTCAAGGCTTGGATCGATCAGTTGTGCGAGTTCCTAAAGCAGGTACTAAGGTAGGATAATAGGTCAGATAAGTGGTCCTTGTGGTGTGCAGTACTCCGTACATTGAGTAAACAATAAGACAATAAGACTGATAATGCACCCTTGCAGGCACGCTAGGTAGTCAAGTTCCAAGTTGCTGGTAACATGCATTCCGGGACAAGAGCATGACCGTCCATCCTTGCATGCTCTTAAACTCTTAAAACACGCACTTGCTTCCTAACAAGAGAAGACTTGGGAAAGCGATGCGAGAGTCCCCCCTCGGTCTTTTCCCTTTTCTCACCACTACACCAGATACCTTCACTTATACACCTACACGTGTATAACTCCCATCCCCCGGCTAGGCCAGCTCGCGCGTTGTGGGGTTGTCCAATTAATGAAGGCTCCAAACGAAGACCGGTAGCTGAGTTCCGGCCGGGCCGGTTTCTTATCCACGCTCCACGCTACAGGACCCTGGGTGGATGGTGGATGTCTCCGCTGACGAGACGTCTGCGCAGGACAGGGCCCAAACACGAACGCCGCACGAAACAGCAGCGCTGCAAGCCCCTAGATGGCGCCCACCGGAGGCGCTGTCGCCAGCCTTGGGCCAGGCAAGGGAAGAGGGCACGGTCAGGCTCCTCCTCCTGCTGCTGCTCTGTCCGCCGCCGCTCTCGAGGGCCGTCAGATCGCCGCCTCGAACTCGACATTGAATGCTTGGGTCGGCCGTCGACAACCCTCATGGCTGACCAATGCGACCCCCGTGCAGCCAACTCCTCGTCCTGCGCGACCGCCTCCCGTGACTGCTGCTCCTTTTGTTGCCCGTCCTGCCGCTGCTGCCGCCCCCTCTGCCGTAACGCCGGCCACCGAGACGACATCGGTCCAGCCTCAGCCTCAGCCCAAGCCCCAGTCTCATTCTGAGTCTGAGTCTCGGTCTCAGTCTCGACTTCAACCTTATCCTCCGTCCCGGCCCCCACCCGAACCTCGTCGCCAATCTCAACATAACCTGCAGCCTCCATCACAACCAGAGAGTCAATCTCCTCACCAGCCAGTGCCGTCGCCTTCCCCAGTTTCGGTAACAGGCCCACTACGTCTCTCGTAAGCCGCCTTCCGGCCGAAAGATGTTTGCCTTGCTGCCACTCTCCCTTTGCATAGTAATCATTCCGTGATAACTAACTTTTTTCTTCCCGTAGGACCTCGTTGGCCGCCCCCGCTCTACTTTCACCAACCCCAAGCGATGAACCAAGCCCAAGTTTAGCGCCTCTTTCCGATAGCCTTAACATTAGGAATCCGGGCCCAGCCAGCCCTCAGAACGAGCCTCCGACCACCACAGCTCAATTTGTGGTCGATAGCCATGTGATTTCCGACTCTTCTCCTTCGCCTCAGAGCCGAG
Organism: Xylaria sp. FL1042; assembly: GCA_022495085.1. Lineage (NCBI taxonomy): Eukaryota > Fungi > Ascomycota > Sordariomycetes > Xylariales > Xylariaceae > Xylaria > Xylaria sp. FL1042. The sequence goes on along the minus strand of MU380170.1, from coordinate 198,338 downwards.
ACCTTGCCTCTCCAGCGCACAACGGCCGGAGTGCCTCACCCCAGAATACGACCCAAATCCAGCCACCCTCGGTCGCTCCGTTAACTCGAGAGATGGCTTTTCATATACCGTCCTCCACTATTACGGGTGTTGGGAATGCTGCTTCTGTCCCACAGGACACATCCCGATCTATGGCGCCAAAGAGACGGCGAGTAGAGTATGTCTCAGGCTCCGTTTCGTAACGATACATTGATTACTTTGAGACGTAACCGGCTAATCCAGGCTTTCTAGGAGCAATTCTCTTGCTTTTCTCGAAGCCCATAGGGCTCAAATCCAACTAGATGAATACCTGCAAGGAGTGGGTGGAGAACCAGGTCTGGACGAGGTCATCGAGCGACCACGCTTTATTCTCCTAATCAAAGCTTGTCGCGAAGGGGATCTCTTCTTTGTTGTACTGCATCAGTTGTTTTGTTCATGGACAGCAAGCCAAGCCTCTGTCCACGGGCTATGTGATGAGGACGTGCACGACACATCTCTTGTGGATAATGCTTTTGGAATCATGGGAACAGTTCTTAAGGCCAATTCAAAGCTGAAAGAGCCCGTCCTAAAATGGTTCGCCAACTTTCCTACGCCTTTGCCTACAGCGCGCACATTGCAACTCGATTGGTTTTACGCACGAACAATAAATCAGGTCCTTGATTTTCTAATATGCGTGTCAAAAAGATGGTCAATCGTCAATCACAACCATTTGAAGCAAGGCTATCCCTTACTAATGAGTGAGCTGGTCAACGTTTTCCATCTATATTCCCCAATTTTACAATCTATTTTGTTCCGAGCATCCAGAAGGACTTTAGGGGCGGCGGATCAGCCTCTTGGCATACAATTAGACGAGCTATTCAAGGCCGACCAAGAGAAACATTGGAACCCCGACAATGGAACTTACTCACTCCGGCTTGAAGGAATGGCCTACAGTGAATATAACAATGGCTTGATTAAACAATATGAGTCGCTCATCGCACGATCTAAGCGTACTTCTCAGATGCGCTCAAGCCAAAGCCCGTCCGTTCCTCCCACATCAACAACTCGCTCCTCAGGTACCTCTTCCCCTTCTATGGCCGGTGACCATTTACAGGGCGACATAACACAGGGATTCAGGCCAACGCCGCCAATGATAAATACAGGGAGGATAATGCCCAATAACGGGCAAAATGTTCATTCGCCCTCACCTACCTTCTCCCCGATCACTCCTCTACAGCCTATGGTAACTCCACAAACAACTTCATCATTTACTCCTCAGTTTGCGGTTATGGCACCACATGCTCTTCCAAATAGTTCCACGACTGGGATGGTCACATCTCCATACCAATCTCCCACTTTATCTCATCAAGGTCAATATGGAACTTCTGGTCTCCCAACACTACAAATTACTCAACAACGACACCTTGAGCATGTCCGACAACAGCAGTTTCAGCAGCACCTTCTCCAGCAACAGCATTACCAGCAGCAGCATTACCAGCAGCAGCAGCAGCAGCAGCAGCAGTTTGGGTGGCAGCTTCAACAACTTCAGCAGCAGCAACAACAGCAGCAACAACAGCAACAGCAACAGCAACAGCCACAACAGTCGAATCCATTCGCACAGCCGGCCCAACAGCTTCAGTACTTTCAGAGGAAGCGGTCTCAGCCTGGAGCAGCACCCAGTATACGGATGTCGCCTATTCAGACAACGCGTTTACTGCCGAATCAAATACCACCTAGTGCGCAGCTTCCAACCCAAGCTCAAAATACCAACACCCACCCTATCTCTCCAACGCCTTTTCGTAATTTAGCCCCTGTCCCAGGCCATCCAACTTCAGCGCACGAGTCTAGACCTCGAGCTGTAAATGTAATTCAATCAAGCAACGTACCCCCTCGCACATTGGTCGGACCGCCGCGACCACCAGCCCAGGTAGTTGATCGATTGATTCCAATTCCTGGTATGAGGATAAATTTACAGGACTATCCTCATTCACCGTATGACAAGAGATCTATCGATCACTCTCTTCATCAAGCTCATCTGCGGAGCCCGAAACGTATCCCTAAGACACTTTCCGCGGCCCCTGCTGAAAGGCACTACCAGGCTATTAAAGACTTTGTTTTTGGGCCAACTCCCATTCCCCCGCAGGCTTACTTGTACGAGTTCAAATTTAACGTTGCAGATACGATTATTCAAAAAATTACGCTAAATGAGAAGATAGCGGGTGAAATGCTCCTCGTCAATCGATATAGTAACGGATCTCTTCGAATTCGTGCACGGTGTTGCAATCGGCCCATGATAGATACTAACCCTATTCCCGATCATAAGTGGGTAACCTCGGAAACGACCTGGCCTGATCATATTTTTATGAGCTTGAATGGCCAGGTCATCGATATCAAGCGCAAACATCACCATTCGAAAGATCTGCCCGTCGAATTCTCTTCGCTCGTACACGTGGGTGTGAATAGTCTCTCCATATCCATCCTTGGGCCAAATACACAACGCAAACACCAAATCCCATATTTTGCCATAGAGATAGTGGAAGTGCTAAGCCACAGCTCTATCCTCCAAATGGTACATTGTACGGGAAGCAGGCCGGCGAATGAGACTCGCGAAGAGATACAAAAGCGCTTGGCTGGCTGTGTATCAGACCTGACCGGAGGCGACAATGATCTCGAGATACCTAATGATGGGATCTCTATCGACCTTGCTGACCCTTTTACTGCTACAATTTTCCAGGTTCCAGTTCGTGGAAAGGCCTGTAAACATCTAGAGTGCTTTGACCTCGAAAACTGGCTAAATACCCGTCTGGGGAAAAAGTCGTCGTGCGTTTGTGGTTATGGTCCGAACTGCAAATGCCCCAAGGAACCATCATTCGTGGATAAGTGGAAGTGTCCATTCTGCGACGGTGATGCGCGTCCGTATAGCCTTTATATCGACCAATTCCTTGTAGAGATTCGCACTTGTCTAGAGCAGGCTAATCAACTGCGGACCAAATCCGTCACTGTATATGCTGATGGGTCTTGGAAGGCCAACGATCCGGCGGCTACAGGCGACGATAGCGACACAGAGAGTGACGACAACCGCACGCGCGCCACCTCTAAAGCGGTTTCTAAATCCTCCATACCACAAAATGTTATTGAGCTCGATGATGACTGACGTCTTAGGCGTTGCGTATCGGCCGAGATGGCTTCAGCCATTGCGGCATTCCTAACATTAACACTCGGCATACACATAATAAACTAGGTGGATTTGTCAATGATTATAAGTTACAATAGTAACCTTTCACCAACGACGTTGTAGAATGAGCGAATATACCCCCTTTTATACCCTTGCATGATTGCGAATTCTATTGTTTTACAGCGTGGAGTACGGTGCAAAATGGGTTGGGATTTCAAACACAAGGTTCGATCTAGATTCTCGCAATTGGCGTTTTCATCCCGAGCCAGTCACTAGGTAGCCCTACAGACATGGCCAGGGGTTGGGTCACACATGAGCTGTGTGCTCGGAAACACTCTTTGTTGGACATCTACGTATCTACCTCAAGAAGACATGACTCTTTATGACATAAAAATGAGGTCATGATGGAGTCTAGGTAGAGAAGGCATAAAGGGTTTTGCTTATAGGTTGTCTGGCTTGCGTTGATTTCTTTTAGTTTGTTCTGTTGAAAATGCGAATCTGATGATGCCTATCCATTGTATTACTACCCGTGATTTACCTTTGACTCGTAGCATCTAAGCTAGGCTATGGAGTACACTAGAGAGACAACTGTCGCCGTCCCCGCCGAGGTTTCAGCACCCTTTGTATTGTGTAACTGAGTACTTATATATAGGTAGGTGTGCTTACTCCACATAGAAGTGTGTTGAAGACGCCGATTGCCTAGTGATAATTTTTATGATAATGTTGAATCTCGTCCAATATTCACCGCGGAAAACTTGACGCGGTATCTCCTAGATCCCATCCGGACTCTCTCACTACGCCACTTTTATTACCTTAATAGGGGTATCTGTCTACGTCTTGTCTTATCTTAATGGGAGGTGGTGAGAGTGAAGGGGCTTTCGACGTGGCTTAGGAGGGAAGAAATAAGGGAGGAAGCAAGGAGTGAAGGAGGCCTGCTTGCTTGCTTGGGTACTTACTTACCTAGACACTTACCTAGACACCCACCTACCACGCAACATGCAGTACCAGGCATATCTTAGAATGTATTAGGACGTAGTTGGATGTGGTTTGATACCTAAGTTCGAGTGATTAGCAAGCTACTCACCCACTCCTTAAGCTTGAACTCATTGGATCTTTTATCTTTCTTCTATGGGTATTTAGTATTCGGGGTTTATTCTAGAATGCCATGCCCGTGGACTTTGTAAACATTATATTTCCCCTATATACAGACAAATGAATACCTAGGTAAGTAGGTTAGGTAGGCAGGAAGGGGATAAGAGGGCTTGTTTATAAATATTTTGTCCCGTTGTGAGTACATGTAGGTATCCTACCTGATGCTGATAGAAATAGAATATCTATTCATTACGGAATATTAGGTTTACTTTCTAGCTGTGAATACTTAGTATTAGGTTTAAGGAAGCACCGTATTGTAGCACGAGACCCCCACCAAAGGAAAAGAGGAAAAATACATGTAAAAGTTTGATCTATTTTTACTTTTATGTTGCCAAGTTTTTCACTTATGATCTTCATGATTGAAGGGTGGTCTGTAGGCATAAAAGGACACTATAGTACTAAGGTTTGGATGAAACTGCCAAAATATATAACGTTCGTGTATTGATACCTAGTCGCCCGTATACCGATATACAGATGGAGGGAGTCCATGCCCAACCAATAAGCTACCCAGGTACAGGTGGGCAGCAACTACGACAGTCACATCCCACCCATGCCAGGCTTACTCCAGTTCTCTTCTTTCGAAAGTACAACCAACCCTTCAGCAAAGAGACATAAAAATAAACGCCGCCGAGTGTATGTACATACATGATAAGTTGGATAAAAAAAAATAAGATAGGACAATAGTAGGAATGGCTCTCGCAGTGGTTCTCTAATTTAGTGCAAGTCACTTCTACGATCCCCTGGCGTGTTTCGCGCTAGACTCTCCCTTTTCGTGAATCGATTCCTCGTCACTTTCTTCGCCAATACTATAGTGGTTCCTCTCCATATTAGTCGGCGAATTGACATGCAGATCATCCAATTGACCCTCGTCGAAGTCGCCGGCCTCAACGTCGCGGTTCGTCCGCCTGTTACGGAAACCCTCTAGTCCGGTGGCACTATCGTTCATAACTGGTAGACCGCTGTAGCCAGCCGTGTGCTTTCGAGAGCGCCAGACGATGAATCCCCAGATAGCCGCACCAATCGCTACAATCGCGAGAACGACCTCGCCTGACTTCTGGTAGGCGGCCCATTTGGCGGCCTTGAGTTCCTCTTCCTTGGCGGCCTGCTCTGTTTCGGTCTGGTTGCCTGAACCACTTACTGTCGTGTCCGGAAGCTTTTCTCCGTCCAGTTCACTCTCGGAGGGCTCGCCACCGATACCGGTAATGTTAACCCCAGTAAACCGATCGAGCATCTCACGAGTTCGACGTGGGTAATCAAAGGGAACCATGTGTGATGAGTTGTTAAAGAACACGTATGTGAGATTGCGAGCCTCTTGCCAGAAACCAGCAGCATCTCCCTCAAAGGTCCATGGGCGTCGGGGTGCCCAGTTACCCGGGGAGAGCTCAAACCCTTTCCCATCGTTCCATTGGAGATTGCTAATGAACGCCTCCGTGCCCATGTGGTTGCAGATAAGGTCCTCTGAGCCAGAAAAGAGCAGAACTTGAATCTCCTTGAGAAGGTCAGGTAGTAGATTAACAGCGGGCTCAGATTGTTGTGCGTTGAATGCGTTGCCAACTGCACCGTTACATTCGGTCCATCCTGTGTTTTTATTCGAATTGATGTGCAGTGCTGTCACAACCTCACTCTTGCGTAGGTAAGGTGTGACATATTGAAGATCAGGTGGCCAGTTCATACCACAGCTGGGGTACGTGTCTGTCAGACGGACATCGTACATGTTGACACAGAGGTGGTCACCATTTTTGTCTTTCTTTTGGGTCGCACGAAGTATATCGGAAAGGATTTGTTCACAGCCTCTGTTGCTGACTTTGTTACTAGTCGTCAAGGCCAAGTCGTTTCGACAGACGCGGAGCTGAGCCTCGAGCTTGGTGGCGAGCTCCGAGCCCTTCTCGACGATACCCTTTTCATAGGCGAAGGTGATGTATGCTTCGTACTGTTCATTGGGAGCTATCCACCCGTTGCCAATCATGAGTCCTTTGAGGTTCCATGGCGTTTGAGTTTGGGGCTGCTTATTCCTATCAAGGATGGCCTTGGCAATGTATGGGATGTGCTGTCCGGCGAAAGACTCTCCGGCAATATAAATCTTGAAAGACGTCATGTTAGCGTAAAGTACAAGGTATCATCGGGATGGAACTTGGATTCTCACATCGTCACCCTCGTACTCGGGGAACAGACGGTACCATTTCTCGAGGAATGTTATAAATTGCGAAGCCATCTCATCAAGTTCGTGGACATAACTGTTGGTGTCGACGTAGCTAAAGCCGGTACCAACGGGATTGTCGACGAAAAGGAGGTTTGCGAACTCGTGCCAGCTGCCGTTATTGTGCTCGAGGGTATCGACATCTTTCAGGCGATAGGGGCCAATCTCCATCATGGCGCCGTCTTCGGAACTACAGCCCGGCCCTCCGTTGAGCCAGACAATGGTGCGCTGTCTGTCGGCGATGTGCTTGTTTTGGAAGTGCCAGAAGAACATGTTTCCGTTGTGTTCGGGGGTGATCTCGATGTGTCTTTATCCATGTCGTCTGTCGTCAGCATCACGAGAGCGCAATGACAAGTACTATAAACCAGTTTACTCACCCTGCATGCATCTTAACCAGATCTCCCGCGGGAGCGCCAGGCAGGTGATGGACATAGTAGTCGCCGGCGGAGGGCTCGGCCTGGACAAAGGCGATGGACGACGCCAAAGCACACAGAGCCGCGCTCCAACGTGATAGGGGAGCCATGGTAGGCGGGCGACTGGCTGTGTCGTCGCCGGTAGTATCTCAATGTTCCCAACCCTTGATTTTGATTCTTGAATTACCTGTCCATTGATGACGGGGGTGTTCCTTTTTGTTTTTGTTTTTTCTGGGCTCCTGTGACGGATGGGGTAGATCGTGAAAAGGATGATGGCGAGAGAAAAAGCGATGGAAAGAAAAAGTAGAGGTGGTCTCTTTGGAGGTTTGGAGACAATAGGTAAGTACCCGGTCCGGTTCAGGGATCTTGGGGGGGGCTATGTTTTTCGTCGCGGCCAGCGAGGACCTAATAAGGAATGCTTACGTAGTCTCAAGACCTACCCAGGCGCCAGGCAGGTAGGCTCGGTACCTAAGGGACCAACAGCGTTACTTATTATAGTGGACGCCGTTGGGTCTTGGGTCCTATCAGCTGCATCCTGCCGTGTCTTAGGCATACTAGGTAGTTAAACAGCACTAATCAAGTGTCCGCTGCCTACCTGAGTTAGGTATAGGCAGTACCTAAATAGCGCGGCAGCCTGTGGGTTTTGGAGGGGTTAATGCGTAAGCCACATCTACCTCAGAATTCAGCTCTTCCATCTCGTCTCATACACTGTGGCGATACCCTCTGCCCATCCACACAACCAGAACATCAACCAGAGAGTATCAACCACAATACTTAGCATAATCCTGGCGCGAGCTGCGCTATGAATGTAGGGTCTCTTCAGTTCGGGGGCATTCAAATGAGCAACTTTCCTAGAACCTCGCCTCATCCATCTCGAAATCCTCGTCGGCAGAAATTGTATTATTGTGATCGTCAGGGTCCTATATACATATATTATGGACGCTGATCGACCTTCCTGGACTATGCTATGATCGCCCTGGATCTGCGACTGCGACTTGCTCTCGAGTCGACAAGAGGCGGACAAGAGGCTCTTCTTGCCTGTATCTTGCCTGTATCTTGCCTGTCGCCGTTTTCCCCTGTTTTATCTCTGTATCCATTCCGTGTTTCCATGTGGCTTTTTTCGCTCGTATGCATCTATCTCTCCAGCACTGTCGAGATGAAATGGTATCGTATATATGCCTCTAGAACCCGTTCGAGAATTTCGCTCGGGGCCTTCGACCGTGGCGGCGCTGGTTATTACTGCGCGCCCGCCTCATCTCTGTCCTTCGTGTGCTGGACAGGTAAGTTGCCTCTCTTCGACCCAGCTTATTTTGCCCACGCCTTAGTCTATTCCAAGACCTGCCCGACGCTCATGGCCACAGATATTCCACGTCCCAACACTATTCGGTCTCTCGACAACGTTTTATCAAGGTCTTCTCCCAACATTGCGTCGCAACCCGGGCCCTCGAGAAAATACTACCAAACCGGACCATTCCCTCAATTTCGTCAATCAACCAACTAATACTGAGGATCACCGCCAAGGCGCTTGCGAAATGTAATTGACCATCCCATTAAGCGCGTTATCGCCTTCCTCAGCTGTGATTAGATTTGCGTCTTGCAGCACCGTGACTGTTTCAATATGGATTAGTAGGTCACAACCATCCAAGTATTCTTGAGAGTGGATGCAGCTTCTAAGGCTAAAAGCTGATTGTGGGATGTCCCATACGTTCCCTTGATGATTATGAGGAAACGAAGCAAAGAGACCCAAAAACAGATTGCAAAGCCATCAATAGAAAGCTTTTCAAAGAGGAGGGAAGCACCCACCAACATCACCCACCCAGCTCTGACAACTATAGTCCAGCTCCGTATTGTTTACCGGCGTGTCCCAGATGGCGTCTCGCACGCGCATGTTCAGTTCTCTCCCCGTTGTCATGAACGTTGCGACGGCTAGCCGTCGATAGAAATTTGGTCTCATCCATGGTAACGGTTGGTTCCATACCTCGTGGGGCCTGAAGTTCGGATACTCCCCTTGCATCTGGATCGTGACATTCGTTCCTTCATCCTCATCGAATGTGATGTACAGCTCTGTGGTTCGCGTGCTCTGAAGATCCTGTGGTTGACCCTTGAAGACTTTGAACGTTTGACGGTCAGTAACAGCGACTCTAACCGGATAACCAAGGAGTGGCTCGAGAGGCAGCGGCAAGAGTTTCGAAGCGACGCGAAAGAAGTGATATTCTGCTGATGACCGGCGCTACAGCCAGGAAGATAGGTTTCTCTCATGATGCTTACTCAAAATCCATAACGTCTGCATTTGCCCGGGTTTTGAAGTCGCAGCCGGGTGAGAAACCGGCCGGGACGCTTGTTCCGTGCTCAGGCCGCTCGCCACATTGCCATGTTCTTGGGAGCTTGGTGGAGTCCCCGAGCACCCGGCGACCGAGGCAAGCGTACTGTCCGCGCCGGACGATCTGCTCATTACATCGAAGAAGAGGCCTCTTCCGCCCTTAGGGTGCAACAACAACACTTTAGTTGTTTCAAGCGACTGTTAATCGAAAGAGGAAAGGACATCTCCCCTCCGGTAATCCGGACAGACGAAAAAATGCGGGTAGGTACTTAGGTAGGTAGGTAGTGTGAGTGAGGCGTTCTGATAAACGCGAAGCGTGGTTATATTGGGTAGGCGGGGAAAAAAAGGCTATCGAATCAAATCCAGGTCGGGGGATGAGACAAGAGATATACTAAGTAAGGTGAAAGACGCAGGTTGGGCTTGGCTAAGTGTGTCCCCGTTGCGGAGAGAGGGAAGACAGTGCTATTTGGCACCCCGTTGCGGTGGTCTTTTTGGTTGCGATAGGCCATTCATACCCCCTTCGATATATTTCTACGGTCTACGATCTACCTTACAGAAACATGAACATTCGATGGTCTGTCTGGTCTGACCTGCGTATTTTTTTTCGTTTTCTCACGGCTACCGTACCTGGGGGGGCTTTTCACGTATTGGCTGGTAAACTGGCGGCTTGGGCTGGTCGGGATGTACTTTTTCGCCTGCGTTCTGTTTTCTTCGTTTTATTTTTTTGGCCGTGCATTGGCCGGAAAGAGGGTTTATCTGGTACATCCAGTACAGCTCCTACTGTTTGTGGTGCTGTGAATGGGCGTGTCTCTTCCGTTTTAGACTAACATTGCATGATTGCCGCATGGGGTTATGCAGCGCGAGACAATGGGTCGTTCTAGATCTGGTCCACGTTCTCCCCCATTACATCCTGTGCCTCCTCTTGTATAAAGTGCGGAATGGGGCAATTCGTCGCAGGGCTGGTTACTGTGTGGACACTTACTTGCGTGTCTTTGGCATCTCATCCCTCTGGCATCTCAATTCTTGTCTTCCTCTCGCTCGCTCTTGGTCTATTGCGTGCGCAGCATGAGCGAGCATAGGCACCGCCAAGAACCCCATTCGGTACCGTATTATGTATCCGTTCATTCGACTTATTGGTTACAGAGAGGAGAAGGAGGAGGAGGATAAAAAAGAGGTCAGACTCGCGGCAGATATGGCTTGTCCCATGACCGGTCTCAGCCGGGGGGGTTGCTTCGCCTCTCGTTCACTAGAAGATCTCGAACCAACCCGGAATATGATATGTGACAGAATCATGCGGAGAAAAACGACGTAATGCCGTTACCGCAGATTCGCCTCTCATGGGCAACAGTTGGCGGTGTTTTTTTTTTTTTTTTTTTTTTTGTTTCTTTTTTCGTGTTTTTTTTTTTTTTTCCTCTTCGACGTCGTATTATCCATAACTCACACGGCTACTGGTTTCTAGTGTAGCTGAAAAGAAATAATGAAACTCCAGCAGCCTAAATGAGGAAAGCACCTGAGCAACGAGTGACGGCGGACTTCTTCAAATGGGAAAATACCTTTACACTAGTTAGGCACCTCTTACCTTTCCGTGGAGCCTTTCTCCATGTCTTTAGTCGCCGAGCAAAACTATATGCTACCTACCTCTAGCTCGGATAGTTGTGTATGGCTGAACTCACAATTACCAACCTATTAGAGTCCTGTATGAGACTCTACCCTGAAGTAGCAGCAGTAGCAGCAGCAGGTCTTCGGGATCCAACGAGTATCCAGTCAGATCATTTTACAGGGTTTACGTTGTTGTCGTCAGTGGGGAGAAGTGTGAAAGGGTGCCGTCGTACATTTACTTAGGTAACTCCTATTGTCATTAGCAAAGACAGAAGAGCCTGTGAGGTGAGGGGATGGGTATACACTATCTACTTGTCTGGGGTGTTTAGCTTTATCATGATGTTGCAATTGATTGATGCAGTATCGTACATATTACGTCCTCAGCATTCTACAGCATTTCCCACTATCTGCAGTTATGGATGTTGGCTTGCTCAGTGCATAATGCGTGCGCGCGCGCGCGGAGTCGTGTGTAGTACGCATGTGTATATGTGTGGATGTGTGGATGTGTGGATGTATGTACGTACTAAGTAGGTACTCTAGTGTATGTAGTGTATGTCACAGTAGTAAGCCAAGGCCATCAATCTGCAAGCCATAATACGTCTACCTGCTTGCCTGCCTGTCTGGCTGGCTGGTAACCTTACACTACACCAAATGTACCGTACAGATTACACTGGTAGGTACGCAACTCGGCGAAAGGCTCTCCGAGACCTCCTCACACACCCTTTTGGAAGAGCATTCTTCTATTGGGACAGCAGGTAGTATAGGTAGGGAGGCAAAATATACCTGGGTACCAGCTTAAAGCAAGGAAGTCAATCCTCCCTATTAGCTAGCTAGGATACTTACACTACCCTAGGTATGTAAGTAGGGGCCGAAGAATAAACTCCCGTGGCTTCGGGTTCGCTCAAGGGTAGACTGGCATAAGGGGGACTTATACACAGAATTCGTATACATGCTACTAGATAAGTAGGTAGGTAGGTAGGTAGGGAGTATATTATCAGTTCTGTTATCCGAGAGTAACACATGTCTTTATTTGTTCTTGCTTCCTGCCTTGCAGAGTGTATGTAGGTATATCTATCTATACTATATATATGTGGTACGTATAGTTGAGGCGCTGAAACTCATCCTGTTGTTCTACGCTGACCGCATCCGGCGGGCGGGCACTCAGTCAAATCATCGCTCTTTCAGGCGGCCGCCTCTCCGTTCGACATGGCTTTATTACGCATCTCACCTCCGCTGAGGGTGCGCTATGCTACAAGCAAAAACCTCGCCTAGTCTTCTCTTGTCTTTCTTTCCCATACACTAGTGTACGTAGTACATACAGTAGCGTACACTACCTGGATACACTAAGATCCATGTCACCCGTGTTGTCTTAGACACTAGGTCGGGTCGTTGTAGGAATCCATCTATGTCTGACCCGATACCCTACTCCATATATTGCTGTTATGCCTCTAGTGCCTGGCTAGTAGGCTAAGCAAACTGACCGTATATCCCATCGCCGCGTACGTAGTATACCGAGCATGAAATTGGCGGCGCGGCGGTGACGAATGCTAGCTGGCTAGTCAGCCAGCCAGCCAGCCCTACGGCTTAGCGGGATATTCCTTAGGGACATCTAATTAGTTGGATTCACGTCAATCTGTGTGATAGCAAGGTCGGACTGTGTGGCATTCGGATGCAGTAGAGGTCACGCAACTCAAGCCGGTGTAGTACTGAGTTTACGGTTGCCTAGTTATTAGGTAGACGTAAGAAAGGAGGCTAAGTAGTCCAGGATGATTCGATGCATGAATGGATTAACGTCGTGCGACCAGCCAGATCACCATTGGCTTGCTCCAAGACATATTTATCTTTTTTTTTTTTTTTTTTTTTTTTTTTTTTTGGCAATGAGCGATGGCGCGCGATTAATGGAGACACGTGCAATCATTTATTCTTCTCATAGAGAATATAGCTCACAATTCCAAATTAGATTTTATATTGTGTTTATTCTGGCAAGGCACACACTTGTCTGCTATCTTCCGTCTGTGTCTTGGAACAGTATTCGCTCCTCTGGTTTATAGACGAGATACGTATGCCTAGTCCAACCAGTGCGCGTTGATGCGAGTCTGCACAGCGTATATTCTAGATGGTCAATGATACTCGAGGGGAAGAGCTGGACCGAAAGGCGAGCTTCCTAAGAAAGTTAGGTAGCATCTGTAAGGATATTTTCCGCCCTAGACGAGACACACCTCTGGAGTTCTTGTTCCCACAGCATGGACTATTTCCTATCAAGGTTGAGAATAATTCGCTCGATGAAAACGACGCTTCCTTAAATCGACCTTCTGAAAGAAATGTCGGTTTGTTCAAAGACAAGGTAGTATTATCGCGGCGACTAGGATGGGCAGCTTCCAGGGATGATCGAGATGAATGTATCTCCATATGTAATGACTTGTGGGAAGGGTGTACAGACCAACAGAACAAGACGTCCCAGTCGCACACTTCAAAGGTCAAATATGGAGAACAACTTGGGGAGCATGACTTTTGGAAACAATGGAAGATCGTACCCCCGTTGGTAGGCAGGTGGAACGTCGGGCCGATGAAGCTAGTCCGTGGGAGGTGGCTAGTCCATGCGATCGAAGCTTTTTCGCTGTTTTACCTATCATCGTGGTAGCCGCGCACGATCCTAGCTGTGTTCACTAAAAGCCCTCTTTCGCAAGCATGTCGGCAATGCCGAGATAGAAAGCGATGGCATTGAAGCTACGTACCTATGAGCGAGAGTATATGGGGAAGGGACAGCGTTCTACATACCCTGGAGTAATCCCGACAATGCTTCGTAGCATCCATCTCCACCGGTTCGTCCAGTTAATTAGGTCGAGGTGGCTCACGTCGACTAGAGTGCCCTTGTACGAACCCCACTGGGCGCTCGCGACACTAACAAGACCATCGTTTGGCCCTTCGACACGGGATATCACCCCATGGGACTGCCGAAAGGGGCTGAAGAGTGGGGGGCGATTCATCACTTAAAAGGTTCAAGGTCATCAGTCGCTTTCTCCTGTAAACTTCTCAAGGTATAAACGGAGCACATGAGGAAATGCTCTCCATCGAAAAACAAACATAAAACAGCGAATCAGAGGTCTTCGTGTGTAACTTACTCGCACCGTAAGAGAAGTAGCTGACATTTGGGTCATCAAGAGTCCGAGGATTGAAGTCATCAAGCATATAAGTTGACGTCAGTTGCTCGAATGCACCTGTTTCCATACCGAAACGCTCGAGAAACTTATAGAGTTCAGGTATACGCTCCTTTCCGATTTCTTCAAACAGAAAATCGGCGAAGGAGCTGCCGTGGTGAGGAGACGCAACAGTGACGAGGGACCGGACTGTGACGTTGGCCGGGCGAAGGTGAGATATCATGTATCTAGCATCAAGTCCACCCATACTATGCGCGATCTACCGACACTTGGGGGTCAGCAATCGCCACTCTGACTGTAACCGATGAATGTTTTAAATCCATGATAAGCTCTCAAAATATGGGGTTTACCCGAAAGGGCAAGAAGCCTGTATACACTAAAGGTCCCCAAGTCCAAACAAGCAGACAACGACTACGAGGATGACTCACTATATTTACCTCACGACCGCCAGCGGCATCAGCAATCCCACGAGCAAGCTTCTCAGCACGCTTCTCGATGCTCCCAGACGGCGGTACGGTGGTGGTGATGACTTGAACACCATTTGCCCTGAGAGCCTCGGTAATCCCCCGCCAGTAGTAGACGGGGGGTAACCAGCCAGGTGTAAGGTGAAGTTCAGCGAAGCCCAGCAGTCCATGCGCTAGGACGATTGGAAGCTTAGGCGTGTCTAGGATGTAACGTCAGCTAGGCCGAGAAGGGCTAAGAAGAAGGAGAAGCAAACGGTAAGTACACTAGAATAATTGGGCAACGGAGGACAGCAGGCTTCCAACAAATAGCATACCATAGTGATCTTTGATGCGGGCGTACTCGTCGCGTATGGGCTTCCCCAGTCTCGGGTCAGTCTCGGCAGTATTAGGCAACGTAGTCGTAGAAACGTAGCGACGGGAAGCAAACCGACGGAAGGGCACAAGAAGATAACCAGCCGAGGTACGGTAACAGCAAGGAGCAACACGGCAAACAGTAGACATAGTAGTGTTTGGTGCTACTGACGGTTCGTGCGTAGAAAGCACACAGTGCCTTGAATACCACACTGCACCGTTTTTATAACGCGTGAAGCCTGGACTTTTGAAGTATCTGGGGTAACACTTTGCGACCCGTAGTCGAGAGAAAAAAACGTCACCGTTGAAAATGAGCGAACGGTGAATCGGGTAAACGAATGTATGTCGCAATCAACGACCGGATCGAGTATCTAACAAGGCATCCCGCATATGAAAGAACAAGAGACTAGACATCCAATTGGAGTTGAGAAGGAATGTTGCAAATTGACACGTTCACCTATTTGAGGTCTACCAAGTGGTTGACATCACCGTGGAGCTTCACATGGTGATGTCGAGAGACCATCTTAGCACCCCTTTACCTAGATTAAGTGCACTAAGCGAAAGTATACCGTAAATAAGTACTTATCCACATTTACCTATTTAGAGGTGGTGTCCCCCCGACTTACCTTGATTGCTACGATGCATGCATGTTCGGTGTTGTGCTCACCACCCGACCATAACCGGTGTAAGATGGAGATATCTAGTGTTTCCAACCCACCTTCTCTTGTACACGTAGGCCTTCCTCGTGGAACGCTCGTTTATAATTATCTACTTCTAGACGACTTATTGCTTAGCTCGGAGGGTTGGCCTGTATATGTATGCATGTTGGTAGTTGAGCACCAGCCAAGCCGCCGCTAAGTCGATACACCAAATCTTAACCCCAGTTTGTTTACTCTTGACGCCGCCATTGGAATACGCCCATAAGACCTAATAACTAGTTGGTGTATAATTTATACCATGCCATAGTCAATGAGTTAACCGTATTCTGCCGATCTCGGTCCCCACGGCATCCTCTCTTTACCATTCACGGTGAAGAGATAATAGACTAGCAGAACTCCAATGGTCCCGGCCATGCCAACATCCTATGGGCTAACAATACACATAACGCAGGGTTTGTCATTTGTGACGGGGTGGCTGAGGTTCTACAAGATAGCTGACTGCCAGAACAGGATCGCGTTGGCTCGCCGCCAAGCGGGCCTCTCGTCTGTCAACCACTTATATGCCAATTTAGCCGCTAGTCTAGATCAACATGTCTTCATATGATAGGCAGGCCTTGGTACTAATAACAAGACGCTTTAGCTTGAGCCATGCTGTCGGGACTGCACCCAGTTTGTCTCGCGCTCCTCGACACCTTCGTCGGGGATACATACCATAGAGAGGCTATCGTCTTTCACCCCTGAGCTGCTGTGCAACTACGGGCCTCTTCTGTTGACAGCCTTCAGGCTGTTGTGCTCTTCCTGTGTGTTATATCTGCTGTCCTCCTGCGGAAATGGCGCAACGAGATGGTATGGCAGGACAAGCTGTGTCACGTTAGGCTCAATCATCTTGTCCAACCAGTGCAGCCTATGATTTGTGATGAGCATCGTCGAGCTCCGCTAATCGCTATCCGCTCAGACATCGTACAATGCAGCACCACCAACAGTCAGTACTACCGCATCGTGCTAGCCGGGGGCAAAGCGGGCTCTCGCCCTTCCATCACTAGCCCGTATTACTTTGATCGGGCAGAGACGAACACCATTCACCTTGAGTCGGGAAAAGCATGTGCTACTTCCATTCACCTGGCTGAGGACCTCCTTCCTAAGTGTGCTACGTATAAACTACCACCATGGCCTAGCTTTGCTCTATGGGCTGCGTCTTCTCCTTCCTTAGTTCACGCACGTTCTAAGCTTAGTTCATGAGTCCATGAGAGACGACTAGTAGACGATATGGCTAATACGGCTAATTCTATTACTTGCTTTTCTACTGGCTGTTCGCGAGTATTTCTCTTCCAACCGCCCACACTCACCGCAAATGCCGTTCTCCTTGCTTTTTTCGCGATCCTCATCCCCATAGCCCTGACGCTTGGTGCTAGGTACAGGAGCTTAGGCTTCGCTACTGCCATAGCTACGAGTCTATCTCTAGAGGTTATTGGTTACATTGGACGGTTATTATTACACAATCATCATAATGACCGAACAGACTTCGCTATCTTTCTAGTCGGAACGATCCTTGGCCCAACATGTATCTGCGGCGCTATGTTCTGGACTGTACCTCGCATTGTCACGATTTACGGCGAGCAATACCATTCATGGAGATCGTTATGGTACCTGCTCCTCTTCTCCGTTTTGACCATTGTGTCTCTCGCTTTAGAGTTTGCAGGCGCAATTGTTGCAACGGTTCAGGACGCCCCTAGTACAGTATGTGAATCTCTAGACTCTCTCACTAGCTGCTAATTAGCGTTAAGATTGGGACAGGACTTCGAGTTCTTATTACTGGATTGGTAGTTCAACTCGTTGCGCTTTTCATTTTTACCCTTCACGGCATTCTCTTCGCAATCAAGCTGCGAACAAGGCAACATGAGTTGGACCCAAAATTTACCTTCGTTTACACGAGCACGCCGTTCAAAATATTTTTAGCCAGTATGAAGCATGACAACCCCCATTGCAAGAAACTAACTGACTTTGAAACACTTTAGCATTCACTAGTACGACTGTTTTAATTTCTCTACGAACGGGATACCGGACTGTACAAGTCGCAGAAGGGTTTCAAAGCCCCATTGCACAATCTGAAATCCTTTTCCTTGTTCTCGACGGGACGGTCATGTTAGTCGCTACCATTTTACTTCTGGTCTGTTTTCCCGCTCGAGTCTTAGGGCAGTCCTGGCCAGATACCCCTGTTGGCAGGCTGCCACAAGAGCCACTCCGAGCGATCCATCAAGTACCCAAGCCACTCCCTGTTGCTAGTCCTGGCCCGACCTATAGCCACATGAGTACGAAGTCATCTATGAGTACAGGATCTCTCAGAAAGGCGAACCACCGGGTCCCCCCTCCGCAAAGAGAGATGGTCGATCGTGATGATCTCTGGTGATGAGCCGTTCTACCCGTGGTGAGGGTGGGCCTCCGAAACGATCGAGCGTGGGACTGACCGAGGCGTCGGAACAAAGGGCGCAGAAAACCGTAACGATATCCGAAGCAGTATGCCTACGCGACGATATACGTTCTTTTCGAGCCTTATGATTTGTCCCTCTATCTCCGTTTTCCCTATACAAATTACACAGTTCCTGTCAACAATTGCCGGTCTTGCGCTGGTAGACAAGTATCTATCAGAAGCTGAGTATTTAGGTACGGCGTGGGACTTTCTCGTTGTTTTTCTTCTTTCCCTTTACGGATTTCTTTGATAAATGGGCGATAATTGAGATTTGTAATAGTAGGTGAGGGAGATGGGTCTTTGTTTTGTTTGCACGTTAAATAGGGATTTGTGTGGGTGGACGATCTCATGATAGAACGAGTAGACGAGATATGATAAGATGTCCCTAAAAGCTAGTTTTTTATGATAAACGTTAGAATAATGATTGATATTGTTTCTTCATCAAAGCCTAGTAGCAACTTGAAAGAACCAAAATTAGCGAGCGATTTCATACTACATTGCCTAGGTACCACCGAGCTTTCGATAGTACGCTTCATTAATCACTTCACTAAACTCCTATTTGTTTCAGCAATATACGTCTCTCTTCCAGACGTTTCGCAGAGATACACAGGCGAGCCCAGAGGCTAGGTCATAATCCATATACGATTAGTGATGTACATTGTCTACTACTGCTCGTTGTCTGAAACTGTGGTATTATGAAGCAGGATGTCGTAGTTGATCTTTGTCTACCTGACAGCTCTTTTATGATACCTTTATGGCACAGACTATAATGCAAGACCTATGGGTTTAATCTTACATAGAAGAACAAAGAAAAAGAGTAATTGTTTTTTTGAAGAGACTTTTTTTATGAAAGTGTTATTGTCTTGCAAGTTACCAATTATAGTGTCTTTTGCTCATAAGTTTATTTAAACATGTAAGGGTGCCCATTCTAGTATCCTAACTAGATTGTATTATAATTTTAGACAGAATCTGATTACGCCAGGTAATACTTATAGCTTTACGAATAACACTCACTAGACCATCTAGCCCAAGGAGCATACAACCTTATAACGCAGCGACATGTCCAGTCCGGCCAGTTCTTGCACTCTCGACACTCCTAACTCTGGTACTCCTGAATCCTTCAACTCTATCGAAAGTCCTCTAGAACCCAGTCCAATTGGAACTCCTGCTAGTAGCACAGATGGAGTTTTCGCTAGGCCCCCATCAGATTTCGATCACGAGAAAGCTAAACGAGACTTTTTAAACGGTCACGGTCAAGGTTTCTGGAACCCTGCTGACGAAATTGATGAGTCAGTTGAAGATGAAATCGAAAGAAAGATCGCTGAGCTGGAGAAGGCCACAGGCAGCCCTGTGTCAGACGAGCAGAAAGAAAGAATTGCAAACAAAATTCGCTCCCTCCGAGAGGGGGGTTGGCTTGAGGGCTTAAAACCTTTGCTTGTGGGCAAGGATTCCGTGCCTATAGAATACTTCAATCGTCTGGCCGCCGAGCATGAAAATACGATCTTCAAGGTGGCCCAAATAAACGCTCGTGCAGACATAAAAGTGGCCGAAAAGGAGGCTCAGATCGCCAGTTTAGAGAAAGAACTAAACTCCGTAAAGAAAAATTTAAAGTCTGCCTGTCGAACTCTTTACGAAGATGTTAAGTTACTTCAACAGCAAAAGGCGAAAAGTCAGAGAATTGAAAAAGGCCTCAAAGACCAGGTCATAAAGCTCATAGAAGAAAACGAGCATCTCAATGACGCCGCAGTGCAGTCGAAAGTTCTCGAGAAGGAAAACAAAGATTTGAAATCTAGCATTCTAGTGGAAGGACAACTTAACGACTCAAAGAATGAAACTCTTCGAAAGCGCATAACTGAACTAGAGGCATGGTGGGAGGAATGCCAGGACATAGTGAAGTCTCTTGAAAAAGAGAATGAAAGTCTTACAAACGCAGCACAGAGAGACGCCGACGACTCGGATGAGTTTCGAAGGCAGATAGTAGCGCTGCGGGCTGAGATTTCGAGTCGCAACGGCACCATCAAGACTCTCGAGTCCCAGCTACACAATAGCCCACCACCTCAACAGGATCAAGTCATAACTGAAGTATCATCAGCGGTACTCCAAGCTCGTTGTGTTGAGCTCAGAGATGAAAGAGACAAGTATAAAAGCTTGTGGGCTGGGAAAGTGGTCGCAGACAACGCCACTATGGTTCAATTCTGGAATGCTGTTGAGACCACAAGTCAAGAGGTTAAACAGCTCTACCTAGGGATAGACAGACTGGGCCATGTTCTTGGCCTTTCTAGTCAGGTCCTTGACATACCTTCCATCCTCGACAAGATCATCGAGCACGTCGTGTCACCGGGGTGTGATGAGAACCTGACCCCTCAGCTCTCTCTTCTACATCTACGGAACGCGAACGCAATCGCACAAATACAGATCGAGACGTTGAAGCGTGAGCTTGCCAAAGCTCAAATGGGTAAATCCGACGACGAGATTCGCGCTCAGCTAAGGATCGTGGATGAGGAGGAGCTCGAGAAGCGCGTCACCGCCCGAACTCAGAGCTACCGTGAACAGCGCCGAGCCATCCTGAGTCACATCGCTGACGCCCAGGAAGAGTTCTTGACTCTCGCTGATAGGAGCGCTGATAAGGTTGCTATTGAGGCGCTTGTTAATCAGTTCCTTCAGTTAAGCCGTCTTCCAATGATTTAATCAGCGAAAGATGACCGCTAGCGACAAGTGATTCTACATTCTGCCTCATTTCTCGAGACGCAATCGGCACATGATGTAACACACTCTATCCACCCCACCCCTAGCCCCTTGGTACTGAGCAATAGATAGTTATTTTCCAGCTTTCTCCTTCTTTTCTTCTCCTTTTCCGCGTGTGCGTGTAGGTTTGTTATTGTTTTAGCTACTACTAGGTCATCCCGCTCGCCTTCACCATCTCGACTGAGAAGCGCGAAACGTCCTAATACGCCTATACTCGCCCAATATATGTGCTACTACCACTACGAACCCAAATGTTGCGAAATGT
Organism: Xylaria sp. FL1042; assembly: GCA_022495085.1. NCBI lineage: Eukaryota > Fungi > Ascomycota > Sordariomycetes > Xylariales > Xylariaceae > Xylaria > Xylaria sp. FL1042. The sequence continues at coordinate 177,376 of MU380170.1, read as the reverse complement.
GCAGTAGAACATGCGAATAACGACGCGATTAGGCCAGGGTTCTCCAGACTCTGCTAGCCATCTACATAGTTTAGATGAATTTCGAGATAAATTGATGGAATGCAACCTCGGCTGGGATCGTGATTCATGTAATGTAACTGATTCTTAGCATCAAGCCTTATATCTCGCCTATATATATTAGCCTTCGGGTGAAGATCAGTCGTGCCGTAAAATCGCATTGGTCCCCCCACGTCTCGGCACTACGTCTCACCCGCCAAGAAGGTAGGAGCCAAGGGTTGAACTGCCGAGACCCAAGCCACTGGCTCCGGGACGAAAGCATAAACTATTAGCATGGTTCTGGGTATATCGTTAAGCAGATAGCTGAGAATTAATGCTATTGAATACCTAGAGACGATTAACGTGCAGACGTCGTAAGGGATGACGTTGTATGCTTCGTAGCTTCGCTCCTACGAGCACTGCCGAAGGAATAATTCATGGGTTAACTCTTCCAATAGTATTAAATTCGCCTATCTCAAACGACCAATACACTATTCTATTAATTGCTAAATAACTGTCGCAAGCTCTCAACCGAAAGTTGACACTGCAACCCCTTCAGGAGGCTTAAAGCGGCCTGAATTGCTGGATGCTAAACCAAAGCCTTAATTAAGTAATGTTTCAGAATCATTGTTTCAATAATGAATTATATTTTAGAAAGGGTATTCCATTTTAAATCTTCACGGGTGAAGTCTTAATAGAAAGTCACGGGTTTCTTTAACGGTCGGATATTTCCATTGAAGAAAAATACAGTAAGTGACCCGGCAATCTTCGTAGGAGGTTACTATAGACTTACCTACAATAATGAAACAGTCCTAGACTAATAATGTTCCAGATCTGACGCCATCATACTTTGTACGCGGCAACCGCGTCATCACTTAAACTTGGCGAGCAAGCCACAACTAGAGCTGATGAAGATCATAGATGGTCTGAAACTGCGTCCTAGTCTAAGAGAATCTTAACAGCTGTCGATGTTTGATTCGTTTAAGGCTGGAGCTTGCATATGATTTATATGAGAAAGGGGGGGAAGTGTTAGGGTGTATACAACACAGACTACTGAGATGCCTGATTGGCAAGGGGTAGGTAAATGTCATGTCGATGAGCTTTCAGCTATGCTGCCGTTGCAAGGAAAAACTTGCTCGTTAAATACCAGGCAGGCTATCATATCATAATAACTTACATATAATGCATATGGCTGCCAGCCTTGATTCGGGGTCAAGCCCTTAGATAAGCTTTCCGCATCGCCCCCCCAGCCCCTGGCTGCATGCCGTGGAACCAACGGTCTCACAACAAAAGTCCGGGCAATGCCGTGCGCACGCACATATCCTATTTGTATGCACAGGAATCTAGATAAGATCGCTGTCAAGTCACGGCTCGCAGCCCACCTCTTTGTCACTCAGCAAGGAACCCATATTTTGACAGATAGAGAGCGGATCTTCGACTTCAAACTAAATACGTAGTGCCAGGACTATTAGAGTGACGTCCGTGCCACGTGTCGTGAGAGGCTTATATACTAAACCCAGCCACACCTCCATTTTCCCTCTCCTTTTCCTCCATTCGATCTACCCATCACGTCATTATGCTTATTTCGTACAGATATCGAAAAATCTTTCGTTTGAGCGTAAGCGGCATGTGAATGGGGTATATGAAGAAAACATGGCTAAAGTCGCCGTCTCGTCTATCACGGAACGGATTAATGACAGCTCAGACGGTTCCCCACTGACAACTTCATATCATCGGGCAATCAAGTTTGGTTCGGACTTGCGACTTGTCTCACCATCTTGGCAACGAACGTTCGTCCTATTCGTGCTAATCTCCCTTAATAATGCATTCATAAGCTAGCAACTAACATGAACATATCCAGGATCATGTAGCTTCCCGGATGCAACCGGACTTGTGGGGTTTCGCTAACCGTTCCAAAGATCACAATAGCGGGTTTTCACGGTCTTGTAATTTCAACCGGGATGAACACGTCCGCCGGCTTGGCGGATACGGCCGTTCTTCTTCACTCTGTCTTACTAGTTCTATGAGACTGTGTTCTGACTCCACCGAAAGCCGTTTCAATGCCTGAAAGCGGAAATAATAGAAACAAATACTGGTCACACGACGACCGTAGACAGTCTAGCTCGGATAAATCGCTCGATATTTTATCCATTTTACCGCAACCATTTTATCGTCCCTATGACTGAGGGCCTTCTATCATACTTTAAAACATGTGGCACTCTAGCCAAGGAAATCTGCTCCCTCCCCCCCCACGTTCCCTGAAGTTGGTTGGTTACTAGTGGTCCGGAAGAGCGCCAGAAACTTGTACCTGCGGCTTGCTCACGGACCTGTGTGACCAACCAACATACAGGAAGCTGTGGCCCATTACTGGTTCCGGCGTACGGGTGTCCTACGCCACAGGCCAGGATTAGACCTCCCACAAAGTGCCTCCGAGGTAAATGCCTCCTTCCGGTGACGAATACATATAGCTCCGCGATCCAATACAACTATCGGATCTTCAGGACACACGGCTGGAAGCCAAACAAATGCATCTTAACCCATAATATTAATCATGACGGTCTGACAGGCGGAAGGGTACTTTTTTAACTTGTGTTCATAGTATTGCGTGTACAACGGATTTAGGGATATTCACTCGTCCGTTGTGTTTTGTAGTCAAGATAGTTACATCGTTGAACTGTGCCTAGGTAGGAGCTGTTCGAGCTTGTTTAGGAAGTGACTTCTTGCATGAATGCTCTGTACCGCTTGCCTTATCTCTACCTGCGACCAAAGCAGCTATTGCAACCGTCGTCGCCTTGTGGGGAAATGCAGACAAACTTTATTCCATGGAATCATGTTACATGGCTTCTAGGATGGGGACTTAATATAATCGTGGCGTTCCAAGACCTGCAAAGTCCAAGGAACCAACGGCTTCAATCTTTCCTCGCGGTCGTACAAGACTGTTTAGGGCTCGCTCGCGATAGGGCCTCTGGTCTCCGCCAGCCTTCCACAAGCTGTGATAATTAATTCAGGAATCTGAGCTGAAATAGCAGACAACGGTTACGTCAAACCGTAATTCGGCGGGACCCCAGATGTTCCTCCGGCTCTAGCGGAAAGCGTCGCCCCCCTTTCCGTAGCCTCTCGAGCCATTACATATCTACGCGTACCCCAGCTTTGATAAATCGATAGGTTATATACGTAGCTAGCCACCCTCGCAAGAAAATCAGCTTTATATGGGCATACTGCAGAACCGTACCCTCTTTGTCGATACCCCTAGTTCGATCAAACCCATCTGCATATCAAAGCAATGGAGTCGTCGTCATTTTCACTATTTTCGCGCTCCAGTGTCCCTGGAATCTCTGCCTCGAACCAGGCTTGGATGGCAGCACGACTAGCCGTCAATGTAGAGATACTGACATACTATGCCATATCTCTCATAGCCCTTATTGCCATATTCATCATTGGCCACTGGACGCGCCGCCTAGTATGGAATACGTCTCGATTCATGGTTCTTTATCCCATTGTGGCATTGTCAAGGCGAGTTTCTGAAGCCTTTCATTGACTTATCATTATGCTAATAGTGTATTTAGGACCGCCCGAAGAGCCCTCCTTAGACACATCTCTGGTTTTACATCTGTCGGGCATGCCGTACTAGTGGTCAGCTTTGTAGGGTTGAACGCCCTCTTCAGCTTCTACCGTATCGACTATAGCAAAGCTTCAAATATCGCTGCACGATTCGGGTGGTAAGTGATGACAATCTCTACGTGTTTCTGATATTCTATTAATATACACTACAGGATGGCCACAGGAAATCTAGCATTTGTTGGTAAGTATTATAAGGGTATTTCCGCTTCTGATGAAGACTGCTTTTAGAGTTCATATATTTGCCCCGAAGACTTGATACTAACTCCAAGTGAGCTAGTATTTCTAGCGCTAAAGAACACGCCTCTCGCAATCTTGACGGTCTATTCATACGAGAGACTTAATTGCCTTCACCAGATAGCTGGCTACACCACCCTTTTGTACACAATTCTACGTAAGTAATTTCAGCGTATCATTCTCTCCTCCCTCTCCTTCGCTTTTCTCTATACGATAGCTGTTTATATAGACGATTCCTCTATTCCAACCCGCACAGCCAAGATCTTGAAAATTGAAACATAATCACTGATGCCAAAATTATACAGATGGCGCATTATACACTTACTATTTCATGAGTACTGGGAAAACATATATTCTTCATGAAGATGTCGTCACGGCCGGTATCATCCTGGGATTCGCCATGTTCTTCACGGTCTTTGCTGGCATGACTCTGCAACGAGCCAAGTACGAACTTTTCTACATCGTTCACTTAGCTTTGTTCGTGGTCATTGTTGTCACCCTAGGCTTGCACCGACCAAGTCTCAAAAGTGAAAAGACCTTGATCGCTACCATTGTAATTGCCGCTCTTTGGGTCTCTGATCGGCTGATTCGGGTCGCCCGCTTGGCTTACAATGGCATCAATAATGAGGCTACGGTCTTCCCACTGCCGAATGGCGGTACTCGTGTCGTGATCAAGAAGCCAATAACACGTGCGAGGCCTGGAAGTAAGTTGATCAACGTTTATCCTGAGCATCATATCCACATCTTGGTGTTTAACCCTGGAAGAAAGAAAATAAAATAAAAAGGCACCCCGGATACAGATATAAACGCCGACCACGCATACTAACCGATATCCTATAGAGCATTGTTATGTCTGGTTGCCGCATATTCGCTCATTTGAGACGCATCCTTTCACTATAGTAGCTAACGAACCCATGGAGCTCATCATCAACTCACATAGCGGGTTTACAAGAGATCTGCATCGATATGCTAGTCAGAACCCAGGCTCCAGTTTAAAGGCATCGGTTGAGGGGCCATATGGAACGTCGCCAGATCCTATGGAATACGACAAAGTCGTGCTGGTGGCAGGCGGATCAGGCGCCACCTTCACCTTTGGCTTAGCGGCGGATATGATCAGGAGGTTAAGCCCAAATTCAACAAAGCAGATTGAATTCATATGGGTATCGCGAAGTCATGGTGCGTATTCAACCGATCGCGCTTGTTAGGGGGGGTTACTGACAACAATATCCAGACAGCGTAGAATGGTTTACGCAGCATTTAAATGATCTACTTACGCACGAATGCGCGCCCAAGATTGGTCTGAAGATCCATCTGACGAGAGTCAAGACCCTCACGAAGATAGAGAGGGTAGCGCCCATCCCACGCTTATCGTCTCAAATATTTGCCGTCATAGAATCGAATCCAGACTCCATCTTAGATAAAGGTTTAGACTCATCGAGGCTGAGCACAGAGACATCTTCTGTGGTTCTTCGGGACGAAGACCCAGAGAAACACGATACCATATCTACAGTTGAGTCCATAGAGGCGATTCCTTCAATGGCTGGTGGTTTGAACATCCCCGTCAGATATGGTCGACCCGACATCGAGACTTCGGTCCGAGAGGCGATAGCATCGGTCGCCAAGAACGAGAGGGTGCTGGTCGCAGCATGCGGTCCTACGGGCTTGGTTAATGCCGTGCGAAACACGACGGCTAGCTGTATTAGTGTTGACGGGCCATCTGTTGAACTTCACTGTGAGCAGTTCGGTTGGTGATGATAATAATGACATGTTACGATGCGGAGTCTGGGTTATCGGGTATTTAAAAGCTTTCAGCGCGGTTGGCTTTTTGGACGTGCTATCTAGAAGGATATAGAACTAGAGACTCGGATATCGGTTTAGAGTTATGACAGGTGTGATGGAAGGGTATCCTTCTAGTGCTTCGAATAGAAGCTATGGTTAGTGTATGAAAAGTGGGATAAGATGTAACGCGTTATGAATTACATACATGTATTCAATTTCTATGTTCATACAGGCTTGTTTGGTCTCTGGTGGTATCCGGGTTCCTTTATCTTGAGATGTGGCAATGCGATGTAATGTTGAATGTCCACAGATAGATGAATTAGCTTTTAAATAGTTACCCCTCATATGCACACGAATTTTGCTCTCCGGTATACAAGCTGTCTTATTTGTTGAAGCATTAACTCCCATTGTAAGCGCTAGATCGGTACGTAAGTCTTACGGCGTAGTGAACCAAATGCCACGAGATAAGTGAGAGGTTAAGACGTCTTGCGGAATAGAGGGCTTGAGTATAGGGTAATTGCACTAATTGATTGGCATCTTAGCTGTCGGGCAGGGCCTACTTAGGCTTGATTAGTATGCTATTCAGCCTGACGTGAACTCGTAGATAATACTATCATTCGGTTACCGAGGACATCTCATTTTCACTGCTTACGGTATATTCCTTTCTTTAAAGACATATTCATCCCACTATAAATTATTCTTTGAACTACAGGCTCCTTCAACTTAGCTTGGCCTAGAGCCCCGTGTCTTCCAAGATATTAGTTCATAATAATGGACAAGAGCTAGCAGTGACAGATTGACTCACTGCAAGTAATACACATTGATAAACATGATGCGCTTCAGAGACTAAAGACAAATACAATACCAAATTCGCCATTTGAGGCCCGATATTGGGCCGCAAGAGGCCTTAAAAATATGACCTAGGTGTGCTGATCTTTCTAAGCGAGCGAGTCTAGAACTTGAGTGGGTTACTCGGTGCCGGTAAGTACCGTACCGTACCGTCCGTACATATATGATCGACCGCGTATACGCGGATAGCAGGGTTCGTTAATGTATAACACGCAATGAGCACGTGAGAGTTGAGACAGCCCTGCTTTTTCATCCTCGCAGGTTGCTGCATGGTTGACATATAGCTCTATGTTGATTTCATTTCTCGGTTCTAAGTCGTGAGTGAGAACTATGAAGGTGTTTTTCGGAGAGTAAGGAATACATGGTGAATTAATTCAATGAGGCTCTATATAGGTCGTAACTCCATCGGTGAACGATTTTGAGAGAAACGTGGTGTTAGAAACGGATACACTGCTGTACGGAAATTTCCAGATGCCAAGCTCTTACTAAACTCATTCTAGAAGAGTCCCTTGATTTTCCTATGCTGCGTAATGAGATTGTCGATGATTATAGCTCTTAATCCTAACTGCTTCGGCTCGTTCTTGTAAAATAACGCGACGTGGGAGTAGCTTATCAGTTACCGAGAACAGGGATGAAAAGGAGATAAAACAAGCGTCGTACAAACCCAAATACGAACATTTACAGAAATTAAAACTGATATGAAGTTCTCTCTTAGGAGTATTACTAGCAATATACACCTTCGTTAACTATACACATCACGAAGCTTTCGTAACAGAATTTCTCCAAACTTAGAGATAGATAAAATAATTTCCGCTTTTCAACCTAAAGTGTGATATCCCTTTATAATATGACATGACACGAGGCAAAGTTAGACACAACCCTCTCATTTGACATAATCCCCTAAACTAGTATATTGATAGACATTTCCAAGCAGTTACTTCATACAATGAGGGTAACTCCTACGCCAAGATATTTACTACTTAGTAGATAACAAATGCGTTTTGAATCCCAGCACTTTGGTGTAAATTACCATCGCATACATTATGATCTGAAGTTTCTATGACATGGGACGATGATTAGAAAGCAACACTGACGTTCGAAACAACTACTTTAGTCTTGGTCAGATGTGCGTATTATGGGTCCCTGGCTGGGAAATGAACAGGGGGCGTCTGAATACCACATGGCTTGAGGATCCTCCTCGTATCAACACTCATTCTCCAATTCATTTTGTTGAGCGGCCCGTACAACCGACGAGCGTTGACTGTGGGTTTGTCTAGTGTTGGTGGATCCGGGAACTGGGGAAAGTGCAACGTAAGCTATCGAATCTCTTTGGCACAACCCTGTTTTATTTGGAATGGTGAAGTATAAGAGATGAAAGAAGGAAGATAATGTGGAGGATGAAGCCTCGTATGCTTCACATTTTCTTGTTGTCATGTAGTAATAGCGGGATTGAGATGCGTGAAAGCTTATGCTTTCACAATGTATACTGCAAGCTGTAGGAATACCTATACTGGATTAGATCGGTGCTAACAGGGGTGCTGATGTCAAGGGTAGGGGTTAGGATGGGTTAGGATTAGGCCGCTTGATGCGCTTGTGCGGCCCGTCGTGAAGATAGGCCTGTCTCATGATGAAGATGTACATGGGGTGCTTAGGCGTTCCATGTACCTACATATCGGCTGGCTATACATGCATCTTGAAAACTAACTGTGACAGGTATATCGATCTACCGCACACGAAACACTTTAACTGACATCTAGATCAGAGAGCTAATATAAGTAGTAATCCGAGAAGCCCTGACAGGATCGTATCACCTTCTGTTGCTACTTGCTAGAGCGTCTGCCGTCGGCTTGAGTGCTTTATTGGTTTAGACTGGGTGGGCCTCTGTTGTATAGCATGGGCGGTTTGCAAGCAGCCTGCTTGTACAGTTGTCAAATGGGTCTTGATAGGATTGATCCACAGGGGTTCATAGCGTGAGAGCGTTTCCTTTGCACCGGACATCAATTTTGGTCGTGTAAGTTAGGCAGTTTTAGCCCTTTTTCGCCCCCTAAAGTCCATCCGAGTGGCTTGCGAAGAGAATGACATGATCGGTGCATGTTTGAGTTATGTCTGATTCGAAGCGTAGAGCATACTAAGTATTGCTTCATGATATTGCCAAATAATTTATCTACGAGCAATTTTCATCGTATGATAGGTCAGAGAAATATGTACACTTAATGCTTATCCCAAAACATAATCGCTAGTTTTAGTCGCTCATGAGTTACCTCCTTAATGCCAATGATGCTCCCAGGACGCAAGTGAGAAGTGGGCAAAAACCGGCCCATGTTCCCAACCAATATTACGACTTTGCCCGCTAACGTCGGCTTTCTAATGTACAATCGTTTTAGACTTTTTTATAACACCTTTTTTGAAGGACTTGGCTATGACGTTAAACCACAATCAATGCCGTATGCGTTAGGCTTGGGCGGCAGTGAGAAAAAAATCCAACTCATTGCCTTGTTCCATCATGTTTTCGTTTTCCGCAAGTTGCTCTAGGAGGCTTAGAAACGGATCCTTTTCATCTGCAGTGCCTGTGGCAGTGCTCCCAGCTTGGCTCTTGGCGCCAGGAGTAGCTGCTTCTGTAGGACCCTCTCCGTTGTCGTCGTCGGCCTGCCAGGGTGCAGGAGAGGGAAATGTGTTCGTAGGTACTGTGCCAAACATAGGGTCATAGCTTCCAAGATTTATTCCATTGCTGCCGTTCTCTGTAATTTGTGTTGAGGTTGTAAAATTGCGTGGACTAGAGACAGGATTGCCGGGGAAACTCGGCATCTGCTGAGGTTGTGCTGAGAACGTTGGTGTAGCTGGCACTATATTTGCCGATTGAACTGTCATTGGATCCTGTGTTTGGCTTACTGTTTGGCCTTTCGGGTGTGAGTGTCCTGAAGGGGTGATGCGTATCATAGGCGAGCTTTGGGGACTAGCAAGCGAGAAACGACGAGATGAGACGCCAGGTACAGGTGGCCCGATAGACATTGGGCTGTTTATGCTCACACCTAACGACGCAAGATTACCGGGCTCAGGTCGATTGAGCGTCGGTGTTACTGAAAATTTCCGTTTGAAATTCGGCCGTTCAGGTTCACAATTATCTCTTGGAGCATGTAAGTCGTTGCCTGTATATGTGTCCGTAGTGAAGTCAACCACCACTTCCATAAGGCTTAGATTAGCTCCATCAAAGTTGTATGACTCGCCTCCCGGACCTGTAATATTTGCATAGCGGCTGAAAAAGTCCTCAAGATTGAATGCAGGCGAGTAGTGCATTGAGTTGGTGGCTAGTCGCTTAACGAGTTCCGTATGTGCGTTATAGACATTTTGCAAGACCTCCCGTTGATGTTGCACGCTCATCCATGCGTATCGAAGCTCGCTGAGTTGTTGCATTTCACGTGAAAGAAAATCTGCAGATGCGGCAAAAGTTCCCATATCACCTCCTCTTGCTCCCATCCTATTGTACTGTGTTCCGTGGATATGAACCGTGCCGGCAGTGCAGAGGCAGTATCCTACAAAAGCCGGCCATTCGGTGGTCCCCGTTTGCTTTCCTAGTTCTACCAGTTCTGTGATAGCGTTGGCATGCAAAAAGCACATATTTGTGGCTTCAATCTGCCATGATTGGTGCTGGCCTGTCACGGCAAGCTCTGCAAGGTCTATGGGGAGAAATGGCCGATAGATCAAGCAATAAATCAAGTGGTAAACGAGCTTACTGAGCACTAAAACAGTGCATTCTGGATGCCCGAAAAGAGTGTCTAAACTCGAGAAGACCTCTTCCGTACCAGACGCCCAAATGTCAAGGTCCTGTCTTATCTTAGAAAGCTTTGAGAGTGTGTGCCATGGGAAATGCGAGTCACCCTTCACTCCGCCAGCAGCGAGGTAACGGTTCGTTACACCTAGGACACGGCTAATATCAATGAGCATTGCGCTGCCCCCTTGAAATTTCCTGCCACCCCCTTGTAAAGAGTGAACATTCGAACCGCTCTGGAAGAATTCGCCCTCAACCGGTAGACCGCCGGGTGTCGGAAACCAACATGGTAACCGTAGGAAAATTGTTTTATCGCCAATAAGACATGGACGCTTCGAACCACAAGCCATGAATCTGTCTAGCAGGTAGCATGACCAAAACAAGCGCCGCCTCATTTCGCGTTCTAGGGGCGCGATGGGAGCGTTTGGATCTGCTTCGCGGTGTAACTCAAGGGCCATAGCCATACCAATCGCGTTTGCTGCACATAATTAGCTTGATGGTCACGCAAGCACTAGAGTGGTGCCCTGGAGGCAAATATAACGTACTTAGAAGCATATAGGCTTTCTTTCCTTTCCCTGCTGCAATGTAGGCTATTACAAGAAGGAGAAGCGCTTGTAGGGTATCAATGGTTGGCTCATCGATATCAATCTCTTTTCTAGACATAGAAGCAAAATCCTCGCTTAACCTCACGGCAGATTGGTATCCAGTAGGGTGCGGCGTATATCTAGAATCATTTAGTAACAAGTACGAAATACTCTAAAACCAGAAACCTACCTAGCAGCAACCGCGTATATAGCATGGACTAGGTACGGCGGTAATTGATTAAGGCGCAGCCGTTGTCGAACGGGTACCTCATCTAGTATATGGTAAGGTTTTGCGTGGAAACGTGTAAAGTACGTGTCAAGGAGGGCATCCGATGGGATAGCAGGAGGTGACTCGTTAGTCATGGCAGGAGAGTATAGGGCTGTGTCTGATCCAGAGTCAGATATTCGAGACGTGTCGAGAGCTGCACGTTTCGGCCTGGGTTCAGAAGTTGCTGTAGGAACCGGCGGTACTGAATCGGAAATAGGCGCTTCTGTGTTATTATCCAACGACTCCGTCTTTGTACACGGCGGCTCTTCCGTCGTTGGTGAGCTGCCTAGCGTTTTCTTTTGGTCCTTGAGCTGTGCTTCTAGGCCGTCTACACGCTTCAGCAGGGCCTCAAGCACGTCTGTTTTAGGTCCTCGTTTTTTAGGGACGGCATCTGTAATCATAGAGCGTAACTATCAGCGGCCGAAGATACGCACGCGGAAAAATCCAGGAAGAAATACCGTATATACACGGGCATTGGAAAACTTGGCATGCTTCACAGGACGGGCGTAACCGGTTGCATTTGATCTACGCACCGACAGTCAATTGTTAGCGTGGTTGCTAGATACGGTGATAGGCACCTAGGATTTCTCAAGATCTGGAAGCCTAGTACCAACCTTACGTTTCCGACAAGATTTGCAATTCATGGACTCTCGTGGTTCATTGCTCATCCGGCGTGTTGGCAAACGTTCAATGCCCACCTGAGGTCGCGACATGACGAGCGAATGGGTGCCGTCTGAGTGGGCCAAGCTCATGTTCACTAATTCGTTATCAAGTCGTGAGTTGCGTGTACGAAGGAGTGAGTTTATGCCCGGCGAAGCTCCGGGATTCTTGACAGTCTGCACAAGGTGATGTTATACCGCGGAGCTGGTGTAGTTTCTGAGTCGGCTCCGTCAACGGCTCAAGAGCATTCGTTTCGTCGCCAGGCTTCTTCTGCTCATACTCAATGCTAGTCGCCTGTATGGTTGGTGTAAGTTCGTCTGTCTCGGCCAATCACCGCATCACAGTACTTGTAGATCTCGAAGTTGGCTATAATGTAGCTGAGCTCGCACGAGCGTCTGGCGGAAGCGATTCACATAATAAATGTCAGCTAACATACCCCATGCCAGTTAGACCCGTGCCATAAATTATGTGGTCCCTCGACAGACGCCTAGTGTACAATGGACTACCATCCCAAGATCGCGCTTATGTTCTGGGGTGCTCCATGTTCGCCACGCTAAGCTAACTCCTATCCATGAGCAGCGCCTTGACTACACTCTTCCGGGTTCGCGGCCAACCTCCATTGCGAGGTCAGCGCGGGGCCGCAGCGGGGAAGCACTATTGCAGGGGACGGAGACGCACTGGATGGACGTGTTGGAGAAAGCGTTATTCAAGTGATGTACGTGTACTATACATGGATACTAACATGGCTTCGAGCAGGGATGCTATATTAGCCAGAAAAAAACATAATGCTGAAAGGATGGAATAAATAAAACAAAATAAGGAATTACAACTCGAAACAGAGCATAACATCATGCTTCGCAAATTCCAATACTGGAGGTATTTGACAGTCGAGGCTTCTTGAAGAAGGGCAGCATGCATGGGGCTATCGGTGTGGAACCGGCGCAAGCGACATCGAACTATTACTTATAAGGTAGGCCAAGATACCGGCACTAGGAAGTATGCTCAACAAGAAGTCTGCGGTACTGTATAAGAGGCGTTTAAAATGCCGGCCTTAAACTGGACCATGTCTCCAAGCTTGCTAGGGTTCTCACGAAGGACTCCGGCAGCGGCTTTCCGATGTACACTACCTAGGTAGTTACACCAGGTGAATACACGTTGGTGCAACCCATGTAAGGCGACGTTCTCTTGTGGTGTGTAGTATAGATAAAATACCAGGAAATTCCTTGTTTAAGCAGAACTCCTATCATATGCGCACAACGGAACAAACCGTTGCTTGCTATTTCCGGAATGGTAGGAAGACTGCATAGAGAGAGAATGATTAGAAGCGATACAATGGCTGAAAAGAAACTCTCTACATACTAACCTCCTGGGTCGAAACATAGCTGCGTCATCCCAATGTCGATACGACGCATTTTGTAGGATTCTGGTTCGACAAACTAGGCCCTTCAAGGCTACCTATGGCCATTTACTTCGAATGATCTTGCACCCACAAAAGTTAGTGACTGCCTGTCGGTAAATCGGTATTATGTTCAACTAGAATCGTTGTATTTGAAACCCGACACTACACTACTTTCGCGTATACGGCAGAACGTAAGGTCTGGTCTACCTGCTTAATTTTTAACAACCTCTGGACTAAGAATGAGGATTCCTAGTAAGATCGGCATGATATCTCTGGCTGAGGTTATCCGATTTGAAATTTATAGCTTCCAGTATCGCTCTAGGCAGAGCCTCCAGGGCTGAGATAATGGCTTGCTCGGCGTGGACTCACAGCTCGCCTGCAGAGTACTGTAAACGCTGATCTACAAGTCTATATTCTGCATATGGGAAGTACCCAAAATTTAAGCTGTCGATACCAACAGATCATATGAGAATAAACCTATTCACCGCTGCGATAGTAAGCCTGTTCCCTACTAGGCGTCGAATGGTGTTTCATACCCAGGTAAAGAAAGAGTGCAGACGAATGTCTACACTCGGTGTGCCAATGTGCTGGGGCAGCAGGGATCTAATTGGTGCGCTAATGTCAGGCCAGGGGTGAAGCCCCTATAGTAACATTTCGCTCCTATATTAGAAAGTAGTCTAGAAAGGTGTCAAGCTGTCGCTGTGGAAGACATCACTGGGCCAGGGTCATGAGACTTGCCCATAATAGGGCAGACGGCGGGTCGGTGCCGTCTCAATTCGCGGAGTTGAGAAGGGATTGCCGATGCAAGTACATGGAAGTCAATGCCTGTTATGAGTTACCTACCTACCTATTAAACCTGTCGCGCACAAGATTTTCTATTTGTGAAAGGTGGCGCTATTCAAAATGCACAGGTCTGCATTGGGTACTGTGCCTATCATGGTTCATGGTTAGAAGTAACCTACACCATACTACACTAGTACAACACCTAAGCAGTGGGCACTTCTCGCTTCGCTTGCGCCATATCCAGATAGGAGACAAGTACGGGTGGTGTACGGCAAGCTGCAGCATACATAAATCTGCCGCACCCTTAATATTATCAGATATGCTTACTGCGTTACCGAGTACCTAGATGTCATACCATTGTGGGTTCCCGGGTCCTTGGACACCCTGAGGGTTCGGTTTCGTTTATATAAGTTGTCTAACAACCGTTGAGCTTGGCTTTGTGCTCGCCTAGACTACATACTTATACATGACCAGATAAGTACCGTGCCTCCATCGACATCATCTTAGTCTGTCGATAAGATCGGGTAAGGCGCGACGATGGGCTGAAAGTTCTGGAACAAACTTAAGGGTATAGCGCTTTCTTGGATGACGTACGGCTAGGGATAATCCTCGTCAACATGCTTCCTTCGTCCCCTATTCAATCAAGCTGCGGCCTTTTCACGATATACATTAATGCCCGAATGGTCTCAATTAGATCGCAATAGCAGCATGTTCTTATGCGCCGCGTGATGTAGCAGTACAGGGCGACTCCATTGCCAAGGACCCAAATGGCGAATAGCGATGCCTGCTAGTGCAACAGTACAACCATTGTAGAGGCTAGATAGCCTAGGTGTGATATCGCTATTCCTCGGCTTTTATACTGTTTTATTTTTATTTATTTATTCTAATTTTTCTATGCGGTTCACGATAGGCCAGAGGAGGAAGTCGGTAAAGGCTACAAGTTGGAATCATATGTCTTTCGAATGATAGCAACAGGAATACTACGTGGACGCGCCCGACCATGTCGGTTCGGATACCCTGTGGCCCAGATAGCATATCGTAGCTCCCTGCGAGTCATGATTCGCCGTCATGACATACGAATAACCAATAGAGACTAGCAGTCTGCATGATTGAATTGACCTACTCATTATGGTAAGCAGTAAGTACACCAGGACTAGTCTCTCAGCGCTTTGGCTGTGCAACTGCATGTTCTGCAGAGCGTGCACCAGAGAGAGGGACCGTCCGATAAATTGGGGTGCCTGATGCAAAGACCGTATTGTTAGCGGACGTGACCAAATTTCAACGGCTTTCTTCTCCGTGGAACCGAGAAATCCAATGTAGTATTGATGTGGCACCCGTGCAGAGACAGATGCCCACTGATACTACTACTGCCGTCTGGGGTGCATCAATAGCCCCCAAAGGTTGATCATATACTCTGGGCGGCGGCCCCTGTCATTCATTTACCTCCGCATCACTATCTACATGTAAAGCCTTCACGGATTGGTATATAAACTATATTTTCTAATTTTACAACTGAGATGAAATGTCATAGCCGCCTCAGCTTCCACGATAAACTTCAACGTAACTGACAAGAAAGGGGTTTGTATGAGCAACTCACTAATGGGAGGGTCAATAGTTAGCTAATAGTTGTTAAGTATGAAAAGAAGTTATAACTTATCAATGCGCATTCATTACTTTGTTTCTAGCCTATAACCTGGATCCTCGGCACGGAGATCAATTGAAAACTATACACTTTCTGTATAAAATAAAAGCAAGTGAACGATCGTGCGGAAAGTTCATTTGTTTCATTATACACTTCTCATTTGACGGAGCCCTCTTTAGTCACTGAGCAGGCCAGCGCGGTTTAAGAGTATAGGTTTTCGATCGAGACGGTAAAGATATATCCAAGGGACGAAATCAGAAATATATATGGCTAGCAAGATTGGCTACTTTAAAAGATGTAGTTTTTCACTTGAGGACTAAAGTAATCATCAACGGCCTCTAAAAAGCAACTCTTCGGAGTTCTCATTTCCATCCCTAGACACAAGGTGAATCATTTCTTGCGAAGTCTACTTCTTACATCATGCAGCATGCAGTTCGCAAACGGCAGTTTTCTCGCGGGGAATTCGGTTATACCCGGAGAAGAGGTTATGATCCACCAATTGTAGGTCTAGTACGGAAGTGTGATGTTCTACTTTTCATACGAAACGACTGTCATCCTGTACATTGTGTACCTCAAATGGCCTAGAAGCCGTCCTTGGATCAACAAGAACCATATATTGTCATGATAACGCCTGTTATGTTACCCGCTCAGATTGGCACTCAATACTGTCTCCTACTAATATAACTACTTCACGAGTAGGTTATTCCCCCAAATTCCCATGAATAATCACTGCCGTGATGTAACGCTCTAACCATGTCTGAGTGCAAAATAATCATGTAGTCGAAATGATTTGAAAGGACAGAGCCAATGATACACGGGCATATCATCCAGTTATAGTTGTCCTTGAACCACCATTTCCCCTTTCTGTTGCTTTACAATCGACACACCTTCTGAACTAGGCCTAGTCATCATTTAGGAAACTAGTTGCTGTCTTCAACTGAGATATCTAAAGAGCGCGCTAAGACTAACGCTGTAATTCGGCGACACGTCGGCATAAGAAACGTAGAAAAAAAGTTCGAGTTTGTAGTATAAGGGTTATTGTTTGGAGAAGGCAATTGCGCGATATTCCCTATTGAGTATACTAGTCGCGTTTATCATCAGCTCCGAGAATGGTAAATCACCGCGACAGAGACATAGTCGAGAATGCTAACCGCAAGTGATGCTTAACTTCCAGCCGCATGCCTTCTACACCTCCCATGCGATTCCATCTTAGTGGGTTGCCTAGTAGCCAAGACTGCCGTTGTTCCGGGGTTCGTATTGTCGGAGGGACGCATCGAAGATCTACACCTTAATATATCAACACCAAATATCAACCCCATGTCGAGGTAAAACGTATACGTGAGTTCGCCTTAATCTCAAAACATTCCTTTTCCACTAGTCAAACGCACGAAGCTATACGGCACATTTTGCCCGACCAGCAGTCTAACGGTTTCTGCTGTAGTAAACGCCGTCGTATCCGCTACTCCGTACGCAGCGAAACCGCACTGCTCAGCAATGACTCCTGGGTCGCCCTTCCTTGGGCCGTCTGCGAGATCTAGGAAGACTTTGCGGATCTGCGATGAAGATCCTCTTGCGCCTCCAAATAGACGTACCAACATCCCCACGAGGCTAGACTTTTCCGGCCCAAGAGCGGACACGAGAACGAAAGGAGCAGCATCATTCCCCATTGCCCTCGCTTTCTGCAGGCTCTCGAGGCTGTTGAATGGCTCGACCTCGAAGTTGCGAGCTAGAGAAAGGGGCGTTTTGAAGCCGACGGTATATACTTTTCCCACGCGAAGAGCTTTCAGCGCATACATTACAGAAGCGGCGTCATCAGCACTGGAAGCTAGGACGACAGCTGTGCGCCCAAAATAAGCCGACGGTGCGAGATCCCGGGTGAGGGTACTGAGGATCCCACGCCAACTGGCATTATCGAACATAAGGGAGGATGAAGTAGGGAACCCGTAAGTGTTGTTGGGCGTCGGACCGAATGAGGACTCGCTACGGCGGTGGGGACTGGAAGGAATCGACGATGGCGCAGACCCCGGAGAAGACGTTGGGCCAGATTGGACCACAATAGTGTCCACCATCCCTATCATATGAACTGCTTCAGTAAGAGTCGGCCCTGCCCCATTATTAAGCTTTGAGAAAAATGTACTGTGATGCATCAGACTCGAGAAAGAAACAGGAGGGTTCAGATACGCTCCTCCAAAGGATCTCTGATTGCACCAGGCCTCAATACTTAGGGGTCCCTTAGTCTGCCTCTCGACGACCGCAAAATGGTGTGGTAAGCCTAACTCATTGAAACACTTCTCGTAGAAGGGGGCGTGAGGAACCTGGATTCGAGATGGTGACGTAATAATGCCGTAGATATTGCTCTTCGGGAGTTGGCCTAGAGATGCTAGGGCTGCGTTAATCTCAGCAGCACTCATCTGGCCGGGCGCGGCGATTATCGGAAGCAGAGGGTGAGTGATAGGTGTGAAGACTTTATTAAATGTCCTCGAAATTTGACCAGTTTCGCCCATATTGAGGCCAGAAAACGGGGGTGCCGTCGGGTACTCAGCTCGTACTTTGGATCGAAAGTACTCTAATTCAAAATTCTCGTTATGATCGTTTATGATGGCGATCATCTTGACAATGTGCGCATACTTGCACGATTCGACGAAGACGGACTGCGCATAGGCTGACGGCCACTTGAAGTTACCGGTGAAGTCGTGAAAAGCTGACATGATATGGCTATTACCCCGGGTTTCGTAGAGTTTTCGTCGTATATCTTCCGGAAGCCACACCTCGACGTCTATGTACTCGACACCCCATTGGATCGCACGGTATAGATATTCGTAAAACAAGTCGGGGTTTTCCATTGGGAAACGGCCATTCTCTTGTGTACAGCGCGTGGTGTAAATGATGGGTAGTTCGGTCCTCTGTCGTAGGAGCATTATCTGCTCACCTACATAACTTAAACTCGGTATTCGAGCGAACGTACCGTCTCCGAGGGGTTCCTTAAGCAAGTCCACGCGCAGCTCCACGGCATCGCATCCAACCGTAAGTACCTCGATATTCGGCAAAGCAGCTCGAACATCGGGGAATGTCGTCGATATGAAAAATGTACGAGGCTTCGCCATGAGCGTATCGTGATGGTTAACCTGTCCAAGAGTGAATGAGATGAAACGAGCCAGGTCCCTCCGAAAGAATTGAGTATCGGAATACAAGAATTCGTAGTCACACTGAGCAGAGAGATACGTATCAGGAGGCATTCCGAGATCGACGTTGTGGGCATGGATGGCGACCATGGCGTTTCGATCTCGTGTAGCCACGCTAATCCTCGCGCTTTCAGCTGAAACACCGAGTACCAGCTCTTGCTCTGCCGTTATAACGCCTCGGAAACTGTCGGCCAGCTGATATGGCTTTCCAAGCACATCCGCGAAGATAGAGACTACCTTCTCGTGACCGGGGCCGTAGACAATCACGGCGGTCCGAGTGTCACCCCTCCGTAACCTACTATTCGTCTTAATACTGCCCGCAGTAGGTGTTACGGTTTTTGAGTCAAGATCCATCGCAACCTCTGGTGTGACACTTCCATTTGGACTAGGCCGATGAACCGGCATCGGGACCTGGGTCAACATCTTGTCCACGTCGATAGAATATAATAACTGATATCTTAGAGGAACCCACGGCGTGGCGCGTCCTAGCACAAGTAGAATGATGATTTCTCCTAGCTTCGGGCTCTCACTCGGGTATTGGTAAGACCAGAGAGTCAAGCAGGGCTTGAACTGAAGACCAAGAAGATGTTAAACGCTGAGGAGTGCATGGCAAAGGCTGCCAATCATTCCATGTGCCCCTAGTGTAACCTAAGCTGAAATCGTCGTGGTTAGCTGTGACACACCTAGGTAGACTGACGCAGGGCAAAGTGCGTGAGATGGTGGTGTGCAGAAATTGTGTGTCGAGTAGGAGTGGTGGCAGTGGTGTTAGACGGACTAATCTATGCGATATGCCAGGCTCCTTCAGCTGAGGCTCAAGTTTAATAGGACAGTTGAGGCGTAACAAAGACTGAGGGGTGGACCAATTAGTAAGGTCACAAAACTAGGTTGCGTATGAATTGAATATCAAACAAGTCATTGAGCCGGAAACTTACCTGGGCAGAATGGAAGCGGTACAAGGTTTCCTATCAATCATCCTAGGTAAATCATGGCATGAATGAGCGACAATAATTCTTCCAGCCACTAGATTGCAGGATTTTGGTGCTTAGTCTGCTACAGGAATCCCGCGCGCAGGGTCTATTATACTTTATAAGGGGGTACATGATATTATGTATGTTATTACCTCGCGCTACCTGCACTACACTACCTAGATAGTATAAACTGCCTATCAGCCGGTTCATTGAAACGACCCAACCTTACATGGTTCATCCCCCCTATCCAGCTACGCCTGGCCAACATTTTTTTTTTTCCCCGATTGGCATAATGAATCTTGGCGTTTGCAATATCCCACTATATTTTTACTACAATCCACGACCCCTTTCTACACCAGAGATAACGGGGTCAGAAAACCATGTGTTAAGCATGCCATTAACCCTCCTGAACCCCCCATGGGCCTAGGCGGATAGTGTACAGTAGTTTGTGGGGAGGTGGGCCGCGAGAAGCGAGATCGAGTTTAGCGGGGAGCATAATGAAATTCCATTGATGGATGTATCTGTGAGCGGCGTGTAGACTTGGCAGTGAATCTCAAGAGATGAATGAATGAACCATTTGGGAGAAATCTCACAATTCCCGTAGCAGCTGGGATACCGAAACATCGTCAAAGACTACATGAAACAGAATCCCTTGTATCGGAGGAGTTAACCAAGCCTTGCATAGCCAGACTTAAGAAGCGCTGAGATACATGTGAAGCGTGTGAAGCACCCTGAAGTCTCTCCATCCTATCCGGACAACGAGGTATTGACAACAGTGGGCACAACATATCAGTTCCCATTTTAATAGTGCTTATTTATTCGTAACGTTATATTAGTAGTGGAGGTGATACAACCCCAGAAAAGTGTCACTACCAAAACCCAGAACTTGAAGGCTTCAACGGACCGCGTAGATCTATTATTATTTCTAGGTTACGCTGCACAACGTATTTGTTGAGGATACGCGCATCCATTTTTCATTTTCCAGATTATACTCACATATACCCGTGAGCCCGGAGTCGTCGGAACGATGTTTAAGACGGGTTACTGGTATTGTAAATTAGATGTACCTAGCGCTGAAGCATACCCGAGCATTGGAGATACATGTGGAGAAAGGGACCCAAGAAGTTGGGGAAGACAGGGGCATGAGATCAACCGGGTTCGCCCCATTCCTGGAGAAATTATTGAGCAATTCTCCATCAATCATGATTGAGCCTGCCTTGTACTGCAGTTCTTCGTTTAGTGGTGCTGACCACATCAACCTTTAGCCTACGGAGAATTTCGCGGACAGTTCCGACCATATGCAGCAGGTATGTAAGTAGATAATGGTGATCGCAGCATCAAACCTAAACCACGACTACACTTATCCACTCTTCTTACCATATAACTCTACTACAATGAATGCCAATACTGACAAGTTAGCCTATAGTGGAATGGCTTGTTATCAGAAGAGACAGGATAAGAAACAGAAGAAGCAAGACAGAAACTAAAGTAAAAACCAATATTAGAGAACTGAATGAAGCGCCTCGGGTTGTCCTAATACATATTAAATATTTTCGTGTGCCCTCACTTTTTCTTTTCCTTTGTTGCTATCTATGTTAGAAACAACCCACAACGAGCCCAAATACTGCGGTCACACGCTATTATACAGAAATTCGCGAGACGGTTCGTAGGCGCTAGACCCCATATTAAATCGCAAGTCTCATTATAAGGGGCCCCGACAACTGCGGAAAGCCAATAGCCCGGAAAGCTTCTGAACGAGCAGCTGACCTTGAGGCCATAGAAGATTATCGTAAGCTTGAGACTGTTTCCCACCCACTTATCTAACCCCTGGTTGTAGATAATACGTGCAATGAGTCAATGACACGTATACAAGCACTAATATGCTCAACAAGTCAACATTTTATCACGGAGCATGATTGCAACAACATACGGCAGCACTACCAAAAATAGATCGTGTCAAGCCGGGCGCTTGACCTCGTCTATAGCTACTATAAGGCACGTATAGTGACAATTTCTCAGAAATAAGCAGGTATATATTGTTTTCGCATGAAGAGCCTGGATCCCTTCGTATTCCAGTCTTTGAATATATACAAGCATATCCTTTATCTTGATGAAACGCAAAACTATAGCTCTAGCGCCACTTGATACTAAAGCAGTATTTCAGCATATGCCAGGAGTAGTATCGCGACACAAACTGATTATTCCTCACTTTCATAGTCTCTCAAAGACCCTTCAAGGTCAGGTTGTTATCTTCAAATAAAGTTACTCTAATGCGGCCAAGACAGCCTTCTTCATCACCCTTCCACGTCCTCTTCGCTATTGAACGAGTTCGACTAGAAGATAACATATTACGATTTTTCTCCGACTTTCCACAACGGGCTGTATCATTCGTATTAGTTGTTCAATGAGTCATTCGACAGTTTCACTCTTCTCGGCGACATTCTCCTGCATTTGGCCAATGAAATAGGCGTTCTCTTCCTACTGGGGCATGTGTAACACGAAAGCATAATTAAATAACTAAGTTCTATTGGATGAAGAGCCTCCGCGTACCGTAGTTGCTTGTGAATAGCAATATAATTTCACACAATGCGCAGCGAATCCTTACATCGCGATGCTCGTTTTCACTCCATACTTATATTATTTCATATCTAGCTATAACTCTGTCTAATATCCAAACGCGTAACTCAGTTTCCTTCTTTCATGTAGAGCTTTTTTAATGATACCGTATAGACCCAACACTTTGAGAATAACTACCGCTACCCTACTAGCCTAGCAGTCAGCAGCTGGCGATATTCAATGAGTAAAATCCCACAAAAATATTGCAAGCTTAATTTTCCGATGGCGGGAAATTCAACAAGGAACAAAGAAATTAGTTATCTTATTGGATAGAGAACGGCACATGACCGAGGCCAAGCTAGTAGTGTAACGGTGGTCATTGCAAGATTATTGGGTATTATGTACAGTACAACAGACGAGGCGTTTAAACAGAAGAGAATTATTTTGTTACTATATAATGCCTTAGCCAAAAGATAGCATGGGCCATGGCCTGTGCTATATATACTACTAAGATATATCTGCTAGCATAGTTAGAACTTCCCTCTTTGTGCGACAACAATAGTTAATACTAGAATCATTGGTAGTGTCGCGGAACTATATAAAGCTGAAGTTAAGGCTGGCACGGACCTCAACCGAGGATATTATATACCGAAGAGATAGGCCCTATTGGCATAGTCAGACTCTCCCTCCTTGCGCAATAACAATAGGTCAACACTAGAAATACCAAAAATCGGGACTATGACAGGCAGTGCGAACTGTGACACCGACTTAATAACGTTCTACTCTTGGTGACGTTGCTGCATGTTGCTGCAATAATGCTCCGTAACATGAGTACAACTACTTAATGGTTCCGGTTAGAATTGCAAACTTTCGGTCCGTCTAGCAATACTGGTAATTAGATGTCTATTAGTATGACATAATCCAAAGCTATCCACGACCCGCACATCACGGAACGATATATGTAAAGCCCATTCCCGAGATACTGCACGGGCCAGAGCCCGTGCAGTATCTATAAAAAGTAGGAAATAAATACGAATGAATGAGACTACTGATGTGAAAATGTTTTTGCACTTCCCTATACCATGTCAAGCACTAGGGTTGCAGGGGCCCTGAGGCGTACTGGTATGATAGTTCGTGTGATGTTTCCGGTATAATTTCTATATAATCCATATAGAATGGCCTAATCCTTTTCCCCAAGTATTTATTAGGAGAGTCTCAGGAATATTTGATATTAAACCCTTTCTTTATCGTACTACGTATTGCCAGCAATCTACTAGCGATCCAACCAACTTCACTCTGGACACCAATTCCCCGACAAGTAGTTAATGTTAGTAATGTCTTCTATATGTTATCTCATAAACATGTAGACTTTGAGTTTAATCCGGACCGAAATTTGGTGAGCGATATAAGCGATATCTTACCTAAAGACATGTCTTAGCGATTGGTGCGACAAACTAACTTCATCCTCTAGCCGTAGATCGTCTCACCAATATAGTATATATTAGAGTAATATATCAGACTAAATGTTCTGCCTTTTTGTCATTTTCAAAAGTATGCCGGAGAACAAAAAAGGGTTGATGCAGCCGCGTTTGTAGGAGTGGGTGTAAGTGATTGGTTGGCAACGGTTTGCCTGGCCGAAGCCGAGACGGTCCGCACGACAGAGACGACATGTCGTATGTTACCCCACCGAAACGGGATATGCGCTTAGGCGGTGTCGCGTATGGTGACGCCGGCCTGGTAGTGCTCGCATGTTATAATGCGCCATTACCGCCGAGTGACCTGAGTTTAACGGGCATACAATTCCTTGTATACCTACCACACACACGGATGTAAGCGGGAGTGGGAGCGGGGTTTAGATTACTTTGCAGACACAAATCACAAATAGGTAGATAGGTATCTGGAATAAGTAGCGACCGAAGTGGAATTGAAAGAGAGAAAAGGGGCTTTGAATCCTGGCTCGATGTTATTTACTACGTACGTACGTAGTAGACTTGGTTGTGATCTTCTGGCTATCATATGCAAATTGGTCACAAAAACGATAACTTACATGAAGCAATCAGTCCCTTTTGTTACCTACCTGGGTAGGTACCTACCTAAGAGCCGTTGCAGGAGGTAACTTGATTGGCTGATAATGCTAATGCTCCGATAACAACCGAGATGATAAGTAGCCGTCGTTGGTGGGGCTGTGCTAGATAAGTAGTGTAGGAGAGAATTGAGACTGCCCTACTGATGCTGTACGCATAAGACCTGGGGTAAGCAGCCAGGCAGCCAAATTAGTTTGCAAGTGACTGCTTTTACATAATTGCCAATGCTTCGCACCGCCATCCAGCATCGACGATTTTCTTCACGAGCTCTATCCTTCCACGAGCTCTGTTTCCACTGGCATTTGTAGTTCGGTCTTCCAGTTTTTTTCATGGGGGAAACCCGACCAACCACACTACATAACAAGAATCAAAATCAAAATCTCGGTGTGGTAGCAAGCTCACCTCGTCTCTGCAGCAGCGTTACTTCAATCGAAGAGATCGCCAAGAAGCATTACTCGAAACGTCGCCCAACCCATAAATAGCATCCACATCGAATGGGCAGCTGATCCATATATACGTAGTAGTGCAGTCCAACTAGACTACCTACTGTCCAACCAGCCCAGCCAGCCAGCTACCGCCAGCCAGCTACCGCCAGCCAGCTACCGCCAGCCAGCTACCGCCAGCCAACCAAGCCATCACGTCAATATCCGTACAACCTGACCTTTCGACAATACTAGGTTAGAAAAAACTCGCACGAAAACGCTCTTGCTACGGGTATGCGGGGTTGGTTTCTGCGTTTGGGCTCTTATAAAGCGATATAAAAACAGCTTCACCTTCCTTTACTTGGCTTCTTTCATTGCTGGTCGAGGAGAAGAGGGCATCTAGGCGGCAAACCGGGACCATGACTCGCCAAATAGTATATTCCGTCGCGCTCGGCGTCTTTGTATGCAGTACGTCATTTCCCCTTCCTCAGTTGCATCGTGTGCCATGTTACGATACCTTTAACCCCCAATCAACATCACCATCACTGCCACCACACTCGATCTCGTGGTTATTCAAGCCATGATAATATCAAGCATAATATCATGTCACTGTTATCGTCACTTGCTGAAAACCATGCGGCGATGCTGGAGCTCGGGCACCTCGACAGGACACTAGCATGCGCTGCGTCCGAGCATCTCTCCTAAACGACACCACCATCTACCACCACATGGGCATCATAATGCACGACACCAAGCTAACCACCACCTTTCTTCTCCCTCCGCAGCGACGGCCTTGACCCTCACCTCGCTCATGACCACGCACTGGGTCACCTACAGCGTGACGGCGTCGACGGGCTCGACCTTCTCGAAACGCCTGGGTCTCCACGAGAGCTGTTCGTCCGTCGCCGACCCCGCGTGCCGCCCCTTCCCTAGCGACGAGGACTGTCTCGAAGACAAGGCCTTCTGCTCGCTGTGGCGCACCAGCGGCTTCCTGCTCTCCTTCGCCACCATCGTCGAGCTCGCCACGCTCGTTAGTTTCCTCGTGGTCCTCGCCGGCGGCAAGTTCAAGCGCGAGGGCGGCTGGAAGCTCATCGGCGGCTTCCTGCTTGCTGATGCCGTCGTCGAGTTTACGAGCATGGGCATTGTGGTGAGTGGTTCTGCATCCCTCTTCGTCTCTTTTTTCTTCGGTTCGCTAGGACGAACGCAGACTTGCGAGAAGAAAAAGAACAAGAATCGAGTCCCAGGACCTTGGTTGAAATAGCAATTGTAAATCTTAATTGGCTGACGCTGAATTTGATGATATAGGCATGGCTCTTCGAGCACGACTCGCAGTTCGTGGTCCCGGGTTGGACCCTCGACTATTCCTTCTACCTGTGCGCCTTTAGCGCGAGTGTGTCCGTCTTGCTAGCCGCGGTCCTCGCCGCCTCCGCATACGTATTACCTCCGGAGGACGACTACGAATGTCTCGAGGACCCTCTTGATTCTTAGACGATGGAATTTTGCCGGGTTGGGAATTCATGTTTATCACGCACGGCATGCATGGCCTCTAGGTATAGGGAGCCCGAAACATTCCACTTAAATTGATTAAAGTTGCACGCGACGGGGAATTCTATTGAGGAAATACGCTCATCCTCTTGGGACATCATTTAATCAGGTAGTTGGTGTCTGGCGTGTCGGTTGGCGTTGGTGTTCATGTTACATGATTCTGTTTGAGTGACAGATCTAATTCGCATCGAGACATGCATTACAAGCCTATTGATTTTGGGGGTTGCGGTACAACGGTTTAGTTGATCTATGTTCATACGAAATGAGAGGTTGACTCATGTCTGTCAACCATTTTCAGGAGCCTTGCGTTTTGCCATGAAATTTGATTTGATTTGATTGTGTATGAAATACTTGAATTACTTTTCTGGGTATCTTATCCTGATGTAGCAAGTCTAGAAAGAACCAACAGTATGTGCAACTAACTAACTAACTAACTTAATCGTCATCGTCGTCAGAATCGGACTCAGATCCCGAAGACGAGGACGACGAACTACTAGACGACGTATCCTCGTTTACTCTACCGTTCCCGGGCGTGCCCTCCTCTGAATCTGAATCCGAATCTGAACCTGAGCTGGAATCACTATTGCTGCTACTCCCATCCGAGCTAGTATCCGCCTCCGACTCGCTCTCGGATTCCGACTCGGAGCTCGTGTCGTCTTCGACGGCCGCCGTCCGCAGCTTCCGCTTCCGCTTCGTCCTCTGCTGCGGGCCGTCGTTGAGCTTCAGGCGCTTGTTGTGGTTATCACCAGTATCAGCATCATTAGCATCAGCTTCATCATCCTCCTCATCCTCCTCCTCCTCTTCCTCGCTGGCGCTGTTTCTTCCCTTTTCTGTAGAAGTACTTGATTCCCCGCTTGTAGTCGTAGCCGTGCCCGTTGCGGTGGTAGTCGATGCTTCGGAAGCGTCCGTCTCGGAGAGCTCATCGAGTACCATCTCCGCACGCATGCGCTTGACGACGCGCCGCTGCATCTCCATGTCCGTTGTGCGTAGGACGTAATCGACTTCGTCGAAGCGTCGCTTGTTCTTCTTTTGCTTCTGCTTCTTGTCCCCCTCTTCCTCCTCCTTCTGGGGCGTCCGCGCCTGGCTTAGGAACGTCCGGATGACTTCCTCGTATTCCCGCTGTTTCCGCTCCGCCATCTCCTTGCCGGCGGAGTTGGCTGCGATGGAAGAAGGGAACCCCGAGGCCCCCTGCTCCATGTCCTCCGCCTTGATCCCGTTCGCGAGCTCCCGCAGACGCACCCGCACGTTGCCTTGCAGCCCGCGGATGTACTCGTAGAACACGGCGATGTCGGCCGCGGGGATCGTCGTCGAGTCCGCGCCGGCAAAGACCTGCTCTAGTAGCTTTGTCTGGTGGTTCTTGTTGAACTTCCAGGTCTCTCGCGACGTGTGCCAGGTCCGGAGGTAGGCGAGGGCTGGCTCTAGGTTGACGGGCGCTGCTGCTGGGGACTTCTTGGTTGGCTTTGCTGGAGCAGCTGCAGTCGCATTGATAGCGCCCTTGGGCGGCGTGGGCGTCTGCTGCTTTTTTTGCGGCTTGGTCTTCTTTGCTGGTACGGGGGCTTGCTGCTGCTGCTGTTGTTGCAGCCCGCCTGCTGTATCTGCGGCGAAGGAGACGGCCTTGGGTTTCTTGGCTGGTGGTGTCTGGTGATGAAGGTGAGAGGAGGTCTGGTTGTCCTGCCGGGCCCTTTTGGCGGAATGATCTAATGCAGGGACAGGGCCGCCAGAGGCTCTTCTCTTTGCATTGGGGGTGGAGGAGGAACCGCTAAGGTGTGGTGCCCGACTGTTGGGCACTGATGAAGAACCGGGTGCGGGATGGTGGGTAGCGTCATCGCTTTGTGCCTCAGATGCAGGTTTGAGCTTGAGACCCAATCGCTTCCAGGCTGGAACTCGCTGCGTTGGCGCATCCCCAGTGGAGTGGAATGAGGACGACATGGCCCGAGATTGGACAGAGCCTTGGTGGGATGAACACACGCAGGTTATGCGTGTGTGAGTGTGAGTGTGAGTGTGAGTGCGGGTGTGAGTGCGGGTGTGAGTGCGAGTACGTCACTGAGAGGGAGGGCGGCCGATCAATCTACTACGCCGAGGTTGTCTCAGTATGCAGCAACCCTCTGCAGGTAGATACAGACGTTTTGGTCGGAAGATCTCTTTCTTGGCTTCAACACAGCATCTGTATGAGATGGGGAAGATCACCTCAACGTCGAGCTTAGGTTCTGCTGCATGAGAGAACTACTGCTAGTCTCGTTAGCGCCAATGCAACGTCTATTTTGCACACGCAATATGATAGTAAGTATATTCCAAAGACTTTCTGTACTAGCCAATATACCTGCCGCGAGACTTCAAGATCCGCCGAAGATCTATGTTAGTTTGGTAAAGTATCGTGAAGTGTATGTAGATGCTACTTATTGTTTTTTTCTTCCAACTTTTTAGATAGTGGAGCTTAGACTACATGTACCTAAGGCCTACTAAGTAAGGCACCTAATCTACCTAGACCCGACATAGCGCAGCGTCGCGAGAATGGAATAAATCCCATAAACCTCAATGCGTATGCGTAAAGCGGGTCTAATCATATACCCAGTAGATACCTAGCTACCTCCAAGTGGCCCGAGCTCGAGCTCTCAGGCAGCTCGACCGCGTAACAGCTTGATTGACATCCGGGCAGGCAAGGCTCCAGTACAAGACCAACCCATTCAGCTCTGTCGTCAACATCTTCGTTTGCAAAGATCTCCCCTTACTTACACCAACCTACCTTACTACACCAGCGGAATTTTCCCATATCCCCTGTTCTACCCCCTATTCCGCTTTCGCAAGCCGACGCCAAAGTCCCACCCTTCTTAAACTTCCTTCGTCATGTCGGGCGGTATGTATTGACCGAGTCCGATGGATTATGTTATTAGGCCGAACGCAGCGCTGACCATGTTGGTTTGTTTGGATAGGAAGCGCTGGCTATGACCGGCACATCACCATCTTCTCTGAGCAGGGCAGGCTCTACCAAGTCGGTATGTTCAGCGATGCACTTCGACAACCCCCACATCAGCTCCCCACGCGACCGCTTGATTCTCGATGAGGACGATCCGCCACGAAGGGACTTTCGTTACTGATGCGAGGCTGTCGAATAGAATATGCTTTCAAGGCCATCACCGCCGCCAACATCATGGCAATAGGCGTTCGGGGTAAGGACTGTGCGGTGGTATTATCCCAGAAAAAGGTCCCTGTAAGTGCTTTCAGCCTCTACCCCAGCTGCGAAGGCCATCCAATACGTGAGGCTGAAGCTGACTACATGGCCCAGGATAAACTGATCGACCCCTCCTCCGTATCCCACATCTTCCAAATCTCGCCGTCGGTTGGTTGTGTCATGACCGGGTCGATTGCGGATGCCCGTGCGTTCGCCCAGCGAGCCCAGGGTGAGGCGGCCGAGTTCCGCTACAAGTATGGATATGAAATGCCATGCGACGTCTTAGCCAAAAGATTGGCGAACATCAGCCAAGTCTACACGCAGAGGGTATGGTTGCATACAGGGTATGTTGTGAGCGTCCCATACTGACGTTACGCCAGGCATATATGCGCCCTTACGGTGTTGCGACAACTCTGATATCACTCGACTCCGAATTTGGACCTCAGCTCTTCAAGTGTGATCCGGCAGGTTATTACGTTGGTTACAAGGGCACGGCAGCTGGGCCCAAGCAACAAGAGGCTCTCAATCACCTGGAGAAGAAGCTCAAGAACAAGGATCATGCTGAAGGCAGCTGGGAAGACGTTGTGGAACTGGCGATCACCACTCTCAGCACCGTTCTCAGCATGGATTTCAAGAAGGGGGAGATCGAAATTGGAATAGTTGGCGGTCCCCGCGCGGACGGTCAGGAAGGTACTGATCCTTCCTTTAGAACCCTCACGGAGGATGAGATAGACGACAGGCTACAGGCCATTGCGGAGAAGGACTAGTGGATAGTTCTAAAACGCCATAAGGCTGAACTCCCGTCCATGTAGCTGATCCATCTGCACGGAGGCTTTGGGATCGGTTTGCCACCCATTCTAGCCGCATCAAGATAGGAGCAGGGGTATTTCGCTATGTATCCCCTTGTCGTCCGTGTGCAATAGTACCATGGCGTCCAATGAGGCGTTGAGCAAAGGGAAATCGATTTTCAATGTGACCACAGCAATAAGCCGTCATCACAACCTCCATAGACTTTCTCATCACCGCTCAACGACGATTGTGGTCAGATTGTTATTCCATATTCTCATGGATTGTCGAGAAGGCTAGATGATGATGAGCTGAACTTATTTACGCTGTCTTGGGGTCCTCTTGGCTGTTATTATGCGTGCATGTATGTAGCAGTCAACTTCATTCGGCGAAAGGGTAAATTCACAGTGGTTATATTTACCCCAAAAATAACCCATGTATCAACTTTTTACCAGATCTTACACCTAGTACACCTCCCAGTTAAGGATACCTACCTAACCTTACATGAATCTCAGCCGCCAAGCTGTCCCGTGACAGTGGGACCTCCTTCCGAGAAAACAAGGGTGCTGACATACATACCTACTTTACACACTAGGTAGGTAGGTTACATATTTAGTTTTTACCTATTTACCTATTCGGCACCAGCAAAAGGACATGCGTCGCGGCATATGGGGTTGGCGTGGCATGGACAGGGATGGTAGTGTGCGCAGGTAGTATCGTGGATGTGAGCAATGATTGATTCAATACTACCACCTCATATATGTAGGTATCTAAAACTATACGCTATAGACAATACCTGCACGACTATAGTTTCAAACGGTATTGTATTATACATCACTACTACTACTACTACTGTTGCTATTACTAGAATAAGCGGTGCTGATAAGGATCAAAATGATGACCGTGATGACATTAGGCTATGAATTGGCACAGTCATTTGAGTTAGAAAGCCAATCCATTCTATTGGGTAGATGTGTTGATTGTTTTGTTTTCTTTTTCGTTATGTTTTCTTGTGGTTGGTTTTTGGCAATGTGATCATACTATAGTCAGTTATAGTCTTAATAATATTCCCGGGTAAGAAGATGTGGGTTAAGCTGAGTGGATGCTTAGAATAGACATGTCAAAACTTATTGTGTACTTGAAGGTTGTCTACTGTCTCTATTAGAGGTTGGGATACCTAAGGTCTGAGTAAAGTTAGGCAGGTAAGTAAGTAAGTAAGTAAGTAAGTAAGTAAGTAGGTAAGTATGTACTTACTTACCGACATCTCCATCTCCAATCTCCATCTACATGCAGATCAGCGCGCGATGACTAGCAGCTAGCTTGGGTCGGGTCCAACCATAAGCCGCCTAGACGGTAACCCAGTAGCGGTGGCCCCAGCGCCGCCGCCAGGCGACCATGCCGCAATAGGTACAATATAGTACCCGTTCAGCTGTCTTCTTTTCAGTGGACTTCGGTGGCTTGGGCAGACCTGAGCTTAACAGCGCCCTGTTATTGGGCCGACCTCTCCCACACAACGTCGCGATATCCGTCCTTGTCCCCATCTGAACCCTCTGGCACCCTCTGAGCCTCCGTTTGCTTTGTTGCTTTGTTCCATGACACCTGACAACCACCCTCTATCGGGATTAACGTCGTCGATAGTGGCGCGCTGAATACCGTGCGACCTGTGCCGCCTGTTCGCCCACAGGGCGTCCAAAGGTCCCAAAGGTCCCGAGTTTCTCACAAGAGCCTCTTCTGCCCTAAGTCTACTCTCTCTCTCTCTACACTGAAGTAGCAAAGGTAGCGAAGGTAGCTAAGGGAACTAATGCGTGCCCTTGGCGCTCTTCTTCCCCACTGGCCCGTTCCTCTGCGTAGACACACTCCCCCTACCCCTACAGGGTGCTTACATTGTATGTATGGATGTATTGCACACACTCGGCTTGGCTTTGTAGTTCGCCCGTCTGTGATATCCCATGATATTACCTATGCCATGTATATCGTGTGGAGCGCCGGAGGGTCCTCTCCTCCTCCACTTCCCTTCCTACTAAACGCGTTTGTCGATGGGGCTTGCAGATGAGGCGCCGAATGCCACGAGATTGGCCCTGGCTAGCGAGCTGCTCCCATGCACACCAGGGCCCTAGCTTCCTCGCGGAGTAATAAGCGAGGATCTACGTCCAGCTCTGTTAGGATATCCCAGGTTTGAGCTCGAAAGTGGTCGTAGGGATAGATGTGTTGTTACAGACTCCGATTCGGTGTCGGTTTGCGATGTATTGTGGTCTCGGGGGCTGGATCCGCTTGTGGTCTAACGTTCCTAGTGAATCTATGGAACAACATGACCAAATTACCAGTCAGGGAGTTCGTCAACAGGCGGATATGTCTTAGCTCATGTATAAGCTTAAACGGGTAGCTAGACGGCCTTGTAAGAGCCTCGGGGGAAATCTACAAAAAACTACAAAAACTTCGTGAATCTCTTCGTCGGAAGTTGCCTCGATCCAGCATGGCAAGTGTCTTCTTCAACATAGTCTCCAGAGCTGCCTGAGAATCCGCAGTAGCCTTACCACTCTTCGCTTCGTCCTTGGCGATCTCTCTTCTTGCACGGTTCTTCTTAATACCTCTCGCGTAACTATCTTAATAATCTCTTCGGCCTCAGCCCCTGGCATACACCGGCAACTTTCCCCTTCAACTAATTCCTTTGCGATTCCGATCTTCGAAGAAAAGGTCAATAACTACTCGAAATGGACGGACGTGAGTGCGAAAGACAGACCATAGACGCCCGACACCGGGATTTACCAGATCCTCGGGGGTTCTCGGCCGGACCGTATCCATTCTAACCATACGTCCCCCTTTAGTCAACGATTACCGGACGGCACGGGTTGCCGAAGTCCTCTCCGACTTTCGAACTCTTCAATACTACATCGCGGCCGCGCCGACGGAACCCCTACACACGGAGGACTACTACACGGAGGGTTGGGCAGCACTACGACAATGCGCCTTGGACGGCCAACATATCCTAAACTGCGCGGCGGATGTCACAGTACCACAAGCACGGGGCGGTGCCGAAGAGCAGACGAGGGCGGAACTTAAGCAGTACGTCTACATGATTCTAGGAAATACGAGGAGCTTTCGGGTAGCAGCAGGATACTGACGGGATGGCTCCTTAGGGTTTTATTAGACGCCATTGCTCGAAGGCACGAAGCACAGAAGATCTACCTTCGCCAGGCTGCGGCACAGAGATGGGTCGAATACAGGGAGCAGGTACTCCAGGGACAACGACCGAGTTCCTCAAATCGACGACAGCTCAGGGCTTGTGACGAGCAACTTCGAAATGTATGATCAACCCCTATCCCGTTTGAACACACATCTATTCCGAGACGGACATACATGCACTTTGAAGTACAAGCTGTGCCGGACCCGAACTAATATTTGTCCAGGAGCTCTCACAAATCACCGACGAGTCTATCTACCAAGAGCTTCAAGCTTCGGATATAGGTATGGGTCGCTGGACGGCTGAAGATCCAAGTCTACGGTCAGTGCAACGCTGGGTTCGAGCACGGCCACAGACAGTATAATGCTCGACACGACGAGAACGAGTTCAAGATGATGCCGAAAAGAATCTATTGCCTACTTCTACTTAGACGACTAAAAAAAAGCGAGCGACCCTTTTCCCCTTTTCCCATTTTCCCCTCAGAGAGGAATGATTATCGAGACATGCAGTTTGATACAGCGGGTATTCTTGGGATTTGATAGCGATTGGGCGGGTTTGGGACATGGCTGGACTTGGAAAGGGGGCCGGTTCCCCCTGGACAAAAATTCACGGTGGGAAGAGAAAACAAAATTGACTTCGGGACGGACTTGCGCGGGGTGCTCCTGGTAAGCTACAGTCTAGATGACTCTGGCTCGAGCAAGCAATGCGTGAGTACATCAGATACCATCCAGCCCTTTAGTGATCGGGAGGCCGCCCTGGAATTGTACAAATAACACTCTCTACGTGTACATATCAATATAGCAGATGTATATACAACTAGTACGATCCAGAAAAACAAATTAGGTGCGGCGATCTACTTGGTATGCAGTACCTATGTATGACAAAACTAACTTGGCTCCCGTATTTCGCAATGAACGGCAGTACCCCGTGTCACGGGCTTTACTTCATAGCCAACCAACAAACATCCTTCTTTGCTCCCGCGACGGACCTCATTACCTAGATTAGTTGCCCTTACATTAGTTTAGTGCAACGAACCGAGATCCCAGTTAAGCTGAGAGGCGAGAAAAGTGACTAATCAACCCACTTACGGGGTCCGACCTCCACGATGTGGCTTGACATGAAGCAGCCGACTCTCGACGTCAGAAGCCACCATGACGCAACGGTTGGCCCTCGAAGCTGCCGAGGGTTCCTTTAGCTCGTCCCGCCATTGACGCCGGTTCGTCGCGCATTGGGGGCGGACTTCACGGTGGAAACAAAAGGCGAAATCCATAAAACTAACCCCCTCAAAGCAATAGTATACATCTAAGTAGTTAAGCATGTACAGTAGTAGGAGTTCACCGTGGGGACCTAGTTAGAGGTCGGACGAAACACACTTCCTCAGCTTGTTTCTGCTTGCATACGCGTGCACCGCGGTAGCTTCTTCCAAACTAGATGATGATATGGCGTAGTTTGCTTTGGTCGGTACTTCATTTTTCTCTCCCTCTCGTATCGATAATACGGAGCTTGCGCGGAGATGGCTGATAACTAAGGTATACTAACTATGTAAGTAGATAGATAGATGCTAGATAGGTCTCTCAAGTGTCGGTTGACCCGGACTATTAGAGGTCCCACTTAAACCCAGAAAACGCTAGGAACCGGGGGTTTGGTAGTTTCGAGCTTTTGGTCTTAGTTGCGCTAGCTTGTATGTTTCCAGGTTGTAAGGTAAGTATATAGCAGTGTTGTTTGGTACTTTGGTGGGAATGAAATTGAATATCAAAAAAAGAACCGCCGACAAAAAAAGGTAACCAATCCCAATCCAATCCATCCCGCGCGCGGCTACCCGCACGCTACTATCTACTTACCTAGGTAGCTAGGTAGCTAGTGTGGGCTGGTTATACTTGCACAGCCAGCCCGGCCAAGCCCGCTAGGTTCGCCAAGAGCATCTGTGGGGCTGCCTATTATGGAGTTGAGGACCCCTATAAAGAGAAAAAAAAAAAAAAAAAAGAACTCAAAAAAAGTCCAACGGCTCCCTCAATTGGCTTCAGTATCTGCTTACGGGATGCAGATTTTACAGCTGTAAACAATACACTTACCTACCTACCTAAGATCTGAGTTGCAGTAAAGTGGCACTTAACTCACTCATTTACCTACGCACGCGAGAGCAACGTTTCTTCTATGATTAATAATAGCTTCTAAGTGGCGAACTGTGACAGAAGTGCATTTGAAACCTCTTGTTAACTACACGCCTACTATGTAACCTAGTGCACGTATTTTTAATAATACTTGTGTACTTGTGCGATGACGCCTGAGGCTGATTGTTGCTGATAGAGTTTAAGCTTGTTGTTTTCTTTTTGCTTTTGTCTCTCCCTGGCAATTAACAACGTTAACCTTGTACTATACCTATACTAGAAGCATATTTGCCATTGCGCCTAAATATAGGGGAAAAAGTGAAGGGATGAGAATGATAATTTAGAAAATAAAAATAAAACACATACATAAAGTTCCATCGCTACAACTACCTCTATCCCCGACAATTGGCGGATCGGAACAAGATAATCCCCATTGTCTATCTAGGCCGAGGAGCTATCTACATCATCTATCTCTAGTTGAGATAGTGGAGAGAGTAAGTACCTTGGCCCTAAGTTAGGTAGATCGTTAAAATCGGGCTGTGGGAGGGCTATAAACGCCGAACGGAACCGCTCCGTGCTACGGGCGTCATTAATCCTAGTTTTATGCAATAATGGTGCATATCTGGACGTCATGGCTCAACCTATAGAAAATATTTTCCATCGGGAGAATTACTCTATGGTTCAAGCATCACCCTAGAAGTACTTGTCTGACATCCGCACATGCGTGGTGGCTCTCCGCTAAGATAATCGTGCCCGCATATACGTGAGGCCTCCATTAATACCAAAGGTTCGGCCACCAAGCCGGTCAGTCGGTAAGTCCGAATGAACAACACACATCATCTTATCTCCAGACGCCGTCATCACCACCATCGTCTACTTTTTTTTTGTTTTTCTCATCTAGTATGTCACTCTACCTACTTCGGCTCGGATCCACTCAGACCACAGATGTACGGCTCGCAAACATAACCTTGACGACATCTTTCGTCGCCGACTCATCACTTTTTACGATGTAGTACAGCCTTGGCTGGCCTTGTTGGGTCGCCACCACGGCTCACCGATCGTCTCTCCCCCGAGCTGTGTCCGGATGTGCTGTTGACCAGTAAGACTTGTCCAGGGAGAACATGGCAGCGACGTCCGTTTGCAAGATCTGCGAGGATCCCCTCGTCGTCGAGGTCGAGGATGGGGACAGTGAGGACGCCGGCCCGCAAAAAACCGTCCCAGATGATTTGGAACTCGCCTGTGGCTGTCATTTCCATTGGCAGTGTCTCCTGGACCAGTCTTCCGAGGTGGCCATCTCATTGAAGTGCCCGTCCTGTCAATCGCATCTGGCTGAGAACAGTGCTGGGCCGTCCGTCACGAACTCGTTCCTGCAATCGACGTCAGGCGTGTCCGTATTGACAAGGTATACAAACGAAGGGGGTGTTCAGGAGGGACTGGACATACTTCCAGCCATAACGGAAGAGGCGTACCTAGAGGCCAATCCCCAGGCTAGACCGGCTCGTGCCTTTCATGTAATGTGCAGCGAGGGCGACGTTGACGGCATTGTGGACCTACTTCGAGATATTGAACAGGGAGACGTAGGAGAAGGAGGAGAAGAAGAAGGAGAAGAAGAAGAACCTGCGCTCCCTCTGGCGCAACTCATTCGTTACCAGGATCCTCTCGCCAACATGAAGAGCGGCCTTCACCTCGCCATCGAGCAAGAAAGGGAGGAGGTCGTCTGGCTGCTGCTCTGGCTTGCCTCTCCTCTGCGCACAGATGCTTTCCCTGGGCCTCTCCGGGAGATTGCACAGGCGATGGGCCTCCAGCGCCCTGTCACACCGCCATCCGACGACATTCGTGCCCTCAAAGACGACCGGGGCCGTGCAGCTGAGACCATCGCGGCAGAATGGGAGGGGCCTTGGGTCACTCTGTTGCAGTCCAATGTGCTTCACCCCGGCTCGTCATAATCCAGCGTAACCGTGGCACAGCAAGCAAGCAGCGAATAACCCCCTTCGCGCCGTCTCTCTCATTGTAGTGTAATTTCGTCTTATCTCTCCACCCGGGAAACAAGAAGAGGCTTGAGCGCTATTATTAGGTAGCAAAGCCCACCTATCACCAGACGTAGAAGACATACAATCGACATGCAAGTTCGTCCCATGAAACCGCTTACCTCCCATCCCATCGTCGATTCGGTATGAAGCCAAGTCCTGCAGGTTGCCCATCGCGTCGTTTTTTTTCCTTTCTTGACCAAGTCCTGCAAATGACGGAAACCCCCCTCCATTAAACTACACGAGAAGGTCCCATATACGGATATCCGGTACCTAATTGGTACCGTGTCACTGGGGTGTTCGTCCAACCCTTTTTTCCCTTGATGAACTACCTACAGTATTGAGTGAGACATGATTTAGATGCAATGCAACCTCATGAAATCTGGTACAGTAATTCCTGGGAACTTAACCTGGGTGCTCTACGCTGCACTTCACTACGCTAGGTTCCCAAATAACCCCTGGATCTCTCCGCATTTGACGTATTATCTGTCTACCCCTGGTTATTTTAGTACGCTACAGAACCTATTTCGGCGTGACCTGCTTTGCTTGCCCCTCTTCACGATATGCAGTAGTTGGATTACGCCAGACAGACAGCCTATCATTCCTCCACTCTCTCACTCACTTTCCTTCTACATACTAACCCAGCTCTCTACACTACTGTACTACCTGGTCTATCAATGGGGATTTGATAAAGATTGACTGTGGATATTCTTCCTACGTGCAGTACATACAGTACAAAGTAGACCAAACGATCCCTTCCCTTTTCAATTAAACCCCTGTCTCTCCCGGAGGAGATGGGATGAACTCTTATTTCCAGTATCCACATATTCCCTGCGTGCCACATGGAGGCACACATGGCGGGCACGTCAATTCCTTCCTTTCTTCCTCCCAATGTCTAGTCTAGTCTATTCTTGCCAATTACCAATTCTCATCTAACGCGTGTCGGTGAGAGACGTACTATAGCTGCGGACAATCCTGTGAGGTAAGCAGTAACTCATCCGAAGGAAAGCGCGCGGCCAAGTCTGGATCGCGGCGAGCGATGTGATACCCCTTCTATGACATGCAGTAGGTATGGAGTGAGTGTATGGCCGTGAACGAAACCATGCAATAGTTCCCCCTCACGTTCATGCACGCCTTACTCACAGGTAGGTGACTAGGTAGGTAGGTAGGGAGCGAGGGAGGGAGGGAGGCATCAACGCAGAATTAGGAAACGGCCTCGGCGCTGGTATCGCTGCTTTTGTCTAGCCCCCAACCCTCCTGGTGCCAGGTTGGGTTTGCGCATCTGCAGGTCGCTACAAAGGTCCGAGATGTCGCGTTGATGGTAGGTAGGTAGAGGTGAGGAGGTTAATGGACTTGCGTCGCGGAGTGCATGCTTGGTTACTTCGTTGCCACGACAGACACACGATATTATAACACGACGTAGCCAGCGCATCCGGTCAAACTCTACGCTTCTTCTTCTTGTTGTGTAGGAATACATACATACATACTTAGTACACACACTCACTCGTTCGAGATATTCACACGCCCGGCTCGGCTACTGCGTATCACACAGACAACTCACACTTGACCCGTTGCAGAGGTCGATGTGGGAACCGAGTGTATTTATCCGGATTTAAGCGGGCAGTGGAGCAGAACCGCAGGGCTGGGGGGTATGTGTGTTGGGCTGGAAAGAGAGAGAGAGAGAGAGAGAATAGAGTATACCGAGTCAATAAACATGTGATTTCTATCTACTGTGTATTCTGTCATATTGCGGTTGATATGAAGAAGGGGCTCGAACGGGGGTTCACTATACCTATCCTGGCGCTGCCGCTCCCGTGACGCGATGCCGATGTGATGGGAGTGGATCATGCCGAGGGACAGGGCCGACTGACTGACTATAACGCACGTACTTGGACAGACTCCTGCATGTGCGGTCCAGGTTTGCTCGGACTCGAGGAGATGATGATCTCGCATCCTCACTAACGGGTTCGAGCAGGTCGAGGGACGAACGTAGTGTACTCTACGGCATACTTACTACATGGGGACAGCGACGCAGAGACATCATGATCTCCTCACCGTCGTCAAGGTGGGCTTTGTACCTCATTCATTCATCCCGTCCGTCCACCTTCTTCTCCGCCCATGTCAACGTCCGTGCCCTCGAACGTCTTTTTCCCTCTGCACGGTTGCGCCGCAGGGGGGAAGGAAAATCTGGGGTCGAAGGGTGGTGGTCTCTGCCGCTCTCATGCAAGCACTTCCGCAAGAATGATACGCTCTCCCGCCGTTGCTGCTGCTTCTGCTGCTGCTTCTGCTTCTTCTTTCCACACTCCCGTCATGCAAGCACTTTAGCTACGTACAAAGAACAGACGAAGACGGCTTAATTAGTCGCGCGAGACTGGCGAATGAGGACGGCCCCCGGAGCCCTAGCCGTGTGGTTCCAGGCCGCGCGCGGCGCCTCGAGAGCCCCTTGTCCTTGTCCTTCGATCCCCGTGATCTCCTTTCCCCGTCTGTGCTCTGCGTGCTGTCTCTGGGCATTTTGTCGTTTGCGTGCCGTCCGTGTAGTCTGGGGAAGTTTCCGCGTCGTCACTCTAGCTCTGGCTCGCCCCCGGTATGGCGACGGGACGGGACGGTTCGGACAAGATTCGGACAAGACTGGTTTTCTACCATTTCTGCTGTAATGGTGGATCATATAGATTTACTCCGTTGGGAGTGGGCAGGTGGAGATTTTTCCGATGCTCTCCTCGTACGTATGGATGGATGGATGGATCCCTATGTTACCTGCTTGCCTGCCTGCCTACCTTTATGCACGTCGAAATGTCCGAGAACAAAACACATGTCGAACGGTTGGAGAGAAGGTCTGGATTATGTCCGACTGTTAGAACCAACCG
Source organism: Xylaria sp. FL1042 (assembly GCA_022495085.1). Lineage (NCBI taxonomy): Eukaryota > Fungi > Ascomycota > Sordariomycetes > Xylariales > Xylariaceae > Xylaria > Xylaria sp. FL1042. Next base: position 136,863 of record MU380170.1, on the reverse strand, counting down.
GCTCAATGGTCCGGCACACATGTCTTGTGACACGGTTGTACCCGTCACAGGTGTGCATGGCTGCGAATCTAGTTGGCTTGATCAGCATGTTATACAGAAGACATGGTGATATGTTGTAGTATAGAGGATAGTTCGATGATAGATGTGCGAGACTCAAAAGTCGTTAGACGGGACAGGAAACGTGCCGTAGCTTTGACTAGTAGTACTTGGCAGGCTGGGGCAGAAAGAAAGGGTTGCGATCATACCTTACTACCTACGTACGCAGTAGTAGTAGTAGTAGTTGCTTGCTTGCTTGCTTGCTTACTAGGACTATTCATCAGTATGGTAGTACTACGAATGAAGCCCTCGAGGACAGTTAGGTGAAGTGATTGGGGTGTCTACTTCCTCAGGATTCGACTGGCTAAGACACTGTGTCACAATCGGCTCCTACAGCGAGGGTTACGACGACGAGTCCTATGTGTTGTACGAAGGCATTCCTTTGCGAAGTGTACGGTACCGTAGATTCCTCAGTGGTGTTTCGAATATCCTACCTGTTTGCCTGTCTGCCTACGTTTATCACCGATAAGGCGTGTGTTGGATGGAGATAAGCACAGCCCAGCCTAGCCCGTCTGAAACGCGGCTTGAGACGGAGGGGACGGGATACTTGACGGGGATGGGAATTGTATATGAAATAGTGTAGGAAAAAGAGAGGCTCGAAACGAAACAGGCATGGGGCGAAACGAAACAGGCATGGGGCGGAACGAAAACGTGTTTTGCCTCTTGACACCGGTTCGTTTTCCGATTAATCAATCCTTCCTTCCTCCAATTGTTCTTCAATTTTTCTGCATTTTATTCCTTTCTTCCTTCTTAAGGTAAAAAAAGATCAGACGAAGGACTTTGCGGGAAGAAAGTGGAGTTGGAGGTGAGTAGGTAGAGGTATGTAGAGAGGTAGAGGCAGGGGGGCGGCAGAGACGGCCGGAGTGGTATGCATTCACGTGGTGGTGGGATAAGCACCTTACAGTTAGTGTCAGATCAGATCAGATAGATACATACCTAAATTGGGCGAATAGGTCTACACACCATCTCAGACAGTGTGTGTTCCTAGGATACAAAGGAACATCCCTCTCGAGTCGCACATGAAGTTCGAGACCCCGGAAAGGTGAGCGGGCGGGGAACAAGCTTGCTTGCGTGCCCTCGAAGGCAGTCAGCGTCAGCGAGAGGCCCGAGCTTCCCGCACAGGAAGCGGGAAGGAAGGGAGAGGGATACTCTTCATAGAGGTACAGTAGAGTTGCTCCAGTTACCCAAATAGGATGGATGAGGCGCCAAACTTTTCGGGGACTTTTTTTGACGTAGGATCTCAGACAGAGATGTTCGAAATGCAAGCACTGTAGCTGGTATAGTGTAGATAGATAACTACTTAGATTAGATCCGGGATGGATCCCCCAGAAAAACCCCCTGTCGCTATTCAGTACCTAGGTACTCCTCTGTCTGTCTGTCATTTGAAATCTCCCTCGTCTGGTGCGGCTTGTTGTTCCTTTGGCATATGCATGCGCGTGCTAACAAGCATTCGGCAGATAGATTAGCTCGCAGATGGAATACGGGATTCGGGCGTTTTGGCACTTTGACACGACGAAAATAATGAGACGACAGACAAGGCTGAACCTAAGATGAAAGGGAGAGAACGAAAAAGTTCGCGGTGATTAGAGTGTTAATGAGGCTTGATTGTGTCAGGTCAAGGTTAGGTTCAGATGATTGCTGCGAATACGAGAGTGATGTTTTAAGTCGATTTATTTTTTTCTTGGTTGAGAAAAATGTTATCGATCATCGCCATTTCTTACTATCAAAAACGACGTAGGTGGCGGCGGCTGGGGCTATTTTCTTGCTTGCTTGCTCAGTAGGGTAGGGTTCTACTGGGGGTTGTGTTTCTGCAATCCTTCGGAAACTCAAGCGACTCGTGACTCGTCTGAGACGATTATAGAAACAAGAGCTGAAAGGTCGCGATGTAACACTGTCAACGCTACTCACTGATCGCCGAGGCTTTCTACTTACGCCACGGTACCTATCGGCGAGTTTGAGCCGAGGATGTTCAATCTATGGTTTAGGCCAAATACGAGACAGTTCATGTGCTCAAGTAGCATTTGCAATGATATGCAGAGTTCAACTAGTGAGTGTTCGAGAGCAGGTCGTAGGTAAAATATTCATTTGGTATTGAGATGGTTCATCTCTCGGAGGCAATCTGCCTCCGATTGTCTAGTGCGACAGGTTCTCTAACTCTCCTCCCTTTTCTGTGCGATGTGCACGCCCCCAACTTTTTCAAGTTGCATCCCTCCAAGCGAGAGGCTGCTGGCTAGGCCCTCGTAGATACAAAAGTGTAAAAAAGGAAGAAAAAAATGTTATGTAGATAGGTACAAAAGGGGGGATAATGGCCCTTATCGAATGATTATGATTCAGACTCGGCCGTTACAAATATGGGACATGATACGGTACCTAGCGCACTGGGTATATTGGCTGCCGTTCAGTCGTTGGAATACGTCGTCCGTTGAAAACACGGGAATATCGAGGAAAGCCATCAACGCCGAAAGATGATACAGAATAGAGGATCGATAGGAAAAGAAACCCAAATTTTGAAATGACACGGATGAAACAAAAGCAGTGGGTAATAAAAGAATTGTAATGAGAGGAACCTGGCGAAGGTACTGGAGTTGATAAAGGATTGAAATAAGAAATTAAATAAAATAGCGATGTATGAATGCTTTCCACGCAAGTATGCAAGTGAATGTATGCTGGTCGGCCGTGAGTCATGAATGAGACGAGTGATCGTAAGAATGCAATAGGTAAAAGGCCGTATATCATAAAGAATGGTTGCGGTACGGTGACTTGCAGCCGTTTCTTGGGAGGGTGATTTATGCATTGACGGTGGTCTGTTGAGGTTGGAAGACAGCGGCTGTGAGGAAGACGTCGCCGCCCCGAGTCGGCGAATTCTTCATTGGCGGCGAGGGCGCAGCAGGCGACAGTGGTGGGGGCCTGGTCGAGGCCGTCGAGACGCCCGCCGAGCCGTTGCGACCCAAGACATCATGACTGTGGGCGTGATGTAACGCTCTCTTCTGGCGGTGAGCCGAGGGGCGCGACAGGGGCTCGGGGCTGTTGGTACCACCGTTGAGCTTGGTGAACTCGTTCTCCACGTCCTCGAGGAGAGCGTAGACGTCGCTGTCGGCGTAGATGCGGATGCTCTCCATCCGCTCGAGGGCCGTCTGTGTGCTGCTGCTCAGACGGCTTCGGTGTGATTTGCCATCCTCGTTTTCCTCTTCGATAATAGCCGATGGCACCCGCGCAACAACCCGCTGAGGGGATGACGAAGGTGACGGCGAGGAGCAATCGAGGAACGTGGTACCTTTGGTGGGGCTGCGAGGTGGTGTCGCGACATCGGTGGCATTAGGTTGTGCTCGCATGCCCATGGCGTGCTGGAGCGTCTCACTACTACCGCCAAGACCCGTGGTAGCAGACATTGCGGCGGCGGCGGCTACGTGCTCCAATAGCTTCTGTCGGACGCGCGTGCGTCGGTTCTCAGCATGCTCGAGCTTAGTGACCCAGTCGTCGATGGAGGCATCGAGTTCTGCTAGCGTCTCTTCCTGCTTCAACATGGACTCGTAGCTGAACTTGGCCATGCGGGGCGATCGGAGGTACTGGCAGACTCGTGATTGAAGGTTGCGGCGCCCAGCACGAAGGGATGTGTAAGTATGACGAAGATACTCTGTTCTTTCGTCGAGCTGGCGGAGTTCCTATTAGGTGTCAATACATGGGATTCGCTGTGTTGTGAAAAACAACTGTCTTACCTTGGAAAGGTTGTCTACGTCCTCCTTTCTCAGTACCTCAAATCTCGCTGCTTGGCCAAGGGCCTGGTTCCGTAGGTGCGTAGTTTCTGCCTGGTCCAACTTCGTTGCGGCGTCCTTGGGCCTGTAACCTTGGGGCAATGTCTCGAAAGCTCTCCTTTCCGCGCTTAGGCTCCTTTTCGACTCCGTTCGTCTGTGCTTGGTGCCAATAAGGGTGCCGTCGATCCGCTTCCTAGGGCGACCACGTTCCATGATGCTCCCGGAGTCTGACTGTCCCCTCTTGTGAGCCATTGCAGACGCACAGCGTACTTCAGGGTCAGGCTTAGGAACCGAAGGAATATCTGTAGCACTTTGTGGAACCGCAGTTGTTACGGCTGACTGCGCCTTCTCCCAGGGAGATGGAGAGCGACGTGAATCTGGGGGAGCTGAGATCGGAGTTGGAATGGTCGAGTTTGTATATGCCGTAGCAGACCTTGGTGTTGGCGTCGAACCTGTCGTAGAAAGAGGCGTAAAGGGTGTGAAAGGAGTCCGTGTCCTTGGCGACTCGTCGGGGCGTGGAGGCCGTACGGGCTGGTCCTGTTGATTACTCCCTGATCTGAGCCGGCTCAGCGAGAGTTTTCGAGCAAGCGCCGGGAACGTTCCAGTTTGGCTAGGAATTGTGAGCGGTGCTAGGTCCTTTGGGGAAAGAGGTTGCCTGGAAGGCATTTTTGTAGAGTTTGGTGTCGTCGACCTGCCATTATTGCATCTTGTCTCCGAGGGCTCATGCGTATCCCTAGACTCTGCACGTAAGTTCAGCCGTAGGGTATTGACAGGAGTACTGATGGAACGTTCATGGAGGGCTGGTCGTCCCGGAATTGTAGCTAGACCTTGTTAATGACGCTGGCATTCACGACAGATAACACAACTTACGGGAGTCCATTGATACCTCCTGTACCGTCGTCATAGGTCCTAGTTCGGGGACGCTGACCTTCCTCCTCCGGGTCAGGTTGTGCTCCTTGATCCTCAACAGAAGTCCATTTGATAGTCCTGGCTTGTCTGACTTGTCTGACTTATCCAACTTGTCTGGGCACTGACCCATTGCAATAGCATGTGCTTGATCCAGATCAAGAGGCCTTGCTGCCGTAACCGGCGGCAGCTGCTTTTCTTTAGGAAACAATTGATACTTGTGTTTGTCCTGATTATGATGATTATGCATCCTCCAAGCAAGCGGCTTCTTCTCATCCGCGGAGTGAATAGACACCAACTGCATAGAACAACTCATGAGTCAGGTTGGCTCTCAAGAGAGTCTTGGACAATGGTGGTGATGGGAGTGAGCTTACCGAATCTGTGGAAGCTTTGGCGGAAAAGGTATTTGCTATATAGCTCCGGAGGCTGTTGGTGTCTCCATCGCTGTCTATCATGCAAGCTGCTATATGGGCCATCTCCACCGACGACCCTAGGTACAGGCAGATCAGAGACCGTGAAAATAAGTGAAACGGGTCAACGCTGAAGAAACCTGGAAGAGCCGTTCGCAACAGGAAATGATAGGTTGGCAAATATGATGATTAAGTTTATAATATATAGATATAATCGATATAGGGTATGCTAGTCAGAAAACGGGCGTGTGTCGAACATAGCCGGAGATGAGCTCGCGCAAGGTTGCTGCTCACTTTGAGACGAGACGGCAAGGGCGTGCAAACGCTTTGGGGGGGATGATATAAAGATGGACATATAGCAGCAGGAAACAGAGAACAATGACGGTTGGAGGTTGCAGAGGATGCCTGCACTTAATGCAGGTGATATACCTGGTGCATATGTATAGTATGTCATTGGCAAGGTGTGAAGAGACCTGTGCTCTTTTCTTTTTGGGTGAAACGAGACGAATAGAGGGATCCGTATCGAGTACTCAATCGAGTATAGCACAGTAGCCATTGTTCGCAGTAGTGCCCTCGATAACGACCATCATCGACCCCTTGCCGTCTTGTCTTGTCTATTCTGGGTCTCCCATGCCCTTCGCCCTCGTGGTGCTCTGCTAGCGTGCTGTAAGACATCTCGTGGAGCAGCGCCGCTCTGCCTTAGTGTATAATACTACCTAGGTAGTGTAGTCTCACCGTGTGCGCCAGAATACCCCAGGAACAGTGTAGGTAGTGTAGGTACCTACACTGGACGCTACCGGGGCTGCTTACCACAACGGTTTAGATCCAACGGGCAATCTGAAGGGGTTCCAGATCCCAGGTGCTGCAAGGATAGGGGTTGCTGAAACGACTTACCGTTGTAACTAGGTAGACTTAGTAGGCTAGCCAGGGGTATAGTTGCTTTGACCCCCCAACTGCCAAGACTGCCTCCGACGAGGTCCCTTGCCAGTACCTTGCAACCGAGCACAGTACCTCCAGTACCTCGAGCAGACTTGACTCGAGCTCCCCCCATGTTGCAGCACCAGCAGTGCACTGTCAGCGTGACAGAAATTGTTCTCTCACGGAGCGGACAGAAGTGGGTTCGATGAGACTCCTTCCCACCGTTTCCTACTTCTTACTATGTACCTGAGCACCTTTTATTGCAATAATAGCCTACATTATTTCTCCTATGTTTATTTCACTTCAGCAAATACGGACTCACTAAACCTACACATACGTGTCACAACAATACGATTGTGATAAGTATACTAGATATATAATTCAATAATATAGCTGGTTACCTAGAGGTTCGGGGACCTTAGGTGTTGTAGATAAAGTAGGGGGTCTCTCATTGGTCCCACTTCTGGCGTGAACCAAGAAAACGAGGGTTTTGATACGCCATGGATCAGTAATGTTTCCCATGACAAACTTTTATAATGTAGTTACGAGTTTTTGCAATCAATGATTGGGCTGTTTCTGGGTAATATTTGAAACAGTTTCCCGAGTACATTTTGAATGTTGGATGAAGTCGGGATAGTAAGTGGCGGAATGGCATAACGAGTGGTATCGTTTAGGATCTGGTATTAATGTGAGCCTCCCACCCATGGGGTTATCTTCTTGGTGGCGAGAGGATGAAATAGTGACTGCTGTGCCCTTTGACAGCTATACTATAGTATCCTCAATATGGAAAGGGACTATGTACACAAGTAAATTCACAATAACTGATCAGGTCGACATTATGATCGCTATCACCGTAGTATCAGTCTGCAGGTGAACAGGAACGTCGATAAAGTGTGTGGGGGACCTTAGAAAGTCAGCACTCCTAAGAAGTGATAATAATGATAGTATAGCGTAGATATATGACAGCATATGCAAGTCTGGGTATTTGATATAGCTATCATGCGATTGTTGAGAAACAAAGTGAGGAGGGAAACAATTACTAATAATTCACGACACAAAATCGATGGAACTGCTTCCTGGTATGCTAGTATACCTAGGCGGGGTGTAGGATAGCGAAGTATTATGTGAAACTAGAGTCAAACGGGAGTGTTTTGGACATACTACACTATATGCTCTCCTCTGATCCTTATCAGCAAATCCTCTCCCAGATATCGATTATGAGTACTATGCAGCTCATCTCATCTCATCTGATCATGATTTGCCAACTGCCGTTGCATATGGAGGAAGGAATATGTTCATCCTTCACAGCGGCAGGCCGCGTGTGGCCGGCTTCAGTGTGGCTTGCATGAAACTTCTCAAGTTCCTATAATTGTTTATGATCACCATACTTAGGAGTACTCTGCATTAGCCACGATTTTGTACGGCCGAAATGTAGATTCTTCGGACTTCGAATATGTGATCGGCGAGAAGTTATTCTATCAACGGAATTCTTCGAAAAGCCGAATTCGAGGGATCAGGGGTTTTGATGTGCTCCCTCCCACTCGTAACAGAGCTTGCAAGTAGTTGCACCAGACTAGCCTAATGTCGTAGGAAGATTGGCCGTACATACAGCGGAGAATTTTCCTCGTGGGTTGAGGTTTCAGGGAATTGATACCCATAGTACAAGCGACGGTAGCTGATTGGCCCATACGAATTCCTGCATGAATTATCTCAACTATTCAATGGTACTGCTAAATACAGTGGCGAAGAGAGCGCTAGAAGTGGACATGACGAGGATAATATCATGATCTCAACATGAACAAAGTGAACGGCGAGGCCAAATCAGTGCCAGTTAATCTGGTAGTAGCCAAGATGAGGCGCCGATCTTCAAGGCATTTAATATGCATTTGTTATGCCATTTTCACACCGGCAACGCACAGGGGCAAGTTCCGGTGATAGGATACTTACTCAGTCGCAAGTGTGGATGCTACTGAGTATGTTCACCGAGCTCGGAAGCCGGGGCGGCTAATGGCAGTATCAGAAATCCTCTCATGTTTGGTGATTTCATGTTTGGTGATTTATAGGAATAGTAGAACGTGCATTCAGTGGATAACTATGACATACTCATTACCACACACACAAAAGTCGTCATGACTTCTCTTTCAAAGTGTCGACTTCATATTATGTCACGTGTAGAGGCACAATAAAACTTGAATTGAAAATTCATGCCGCATAGATCTCTTATCCACATATTCTCATTATCCACGCCCTACCTTATTAGTGTGTACAGCAACTACTAGTGTAGACCCAACACTAAGATGGGGGCCTCGCTTAGAACTGTTGGCTAGAAATCGTCTAGAAAGTGTCAGTTTACTCTAGACTGAGAATTATGAGCGAATACCTGCTCCCTATGTATACTAAGTTACAAAGGAGAATCGCTCACTGTAATAGACACCTCGCTTATATGCAGCAAACTGTGTAGATAGGTGGCTGGGTAGGCTTGCCCAATATCACTTTTCGTTATGCCGTCATTCCTTCCAAAGTGAGATAAGTGCTGACGGTAGTCGAAGGTCAACGTCTTGGCGTTGCTCCGGACTAGTATACACTACGTTCTGTTCTTAACCGCTTATCGTTATCACGCCGGCAGTAGTGTAGCTCTTCTGTTTGGCTTCAAAGAGATGAGGGCAATATACTTTTCAGTTACCTCGCATCTATCTAGGTAGGTGGTGCCTATGATTAAGATATACGAGAGATTATTGTATATAACGATAGCTTCTTATACAATCATAGCGTCAGCGGAATGTTCCAGTTCCACTGTAGAAGCTTATATTATAGACGGGGTTTACCCAGTCTAGCCGGCCACCCCTGGGGACAACCTGGATCAACCAGGAACAGTTCCTGAAATGAGCCTATCGGGGTCTAACCGTCGCCTACCCTCTTACGGAACTTTCCATACCAGGAACCAGTCAGCGTTGAGTCTTTTTCGCCTTGATCTCACTTAGGAAAGGAAAGTATAGACTAATTTGCCCATGCGATGCTTATCAAGATTCTAACAACGACTTCTACGCATCAAATTCTGGTATTATTAGGACAGTGCTCTACTGAAACCCGTGCGACAACACCAGTATTTGTATACCACGTATGTGGTGTTTTGACCCAGCTGCGAGTAAGTACCGGGTCAGTCCTGGGAGGTATGGATCTAGACATGAAACTACGTGCTAGACTCTGTTTCAGCCCCGGCCGAATCGCCCCGGCCGGAGGGACGAGTGAGCGTCGTCGAAACCGCGTCTGCGGGGCACCATGCGGTGTTTAAATTTATCTCCCGGCGACCTGCAACTTGCTGGGCCTCTCTCTACATTAGGGGGATTTCCCTGGGTAGCACAAGAATCGGTGGCGGCGTGCGAGTGGCCTTGGAAAACAGGAAGCTTACGGCGATAGGGGAGCTAAGGGGGGGGGGGGATCGCAGTTGGAGGTTCTTACCAATGCCGTTACGTCTCCGGACGGACGTGGCGCAACGACGCCGTACAGCATCACCAACCAGATGGCTCGTCGTAGAAACACTCTCACCAGTGAGCGCGCGCAACATGTTTATCTTAAACATATACCCTGTTTGTTTGGGAGCGACTGTTAAACTTTTCGGTACTATAGGTACTGCATCCATCTTGTTCTTTCGCTTCGTAAACAGCACGTAAGACATAGCACCGCTTCGGCGCATGTCGTGTACGTAATACTTCCTCAGTAAGCGACAGCAGCATCGATGATATTTTTTTAAAGTGTCTCATGTAGCCAAATGTGCCACTCACTAACCTTGTCGTCTGCTCAAGGGGGTTTTGAGCACGTGGGTTCGGGGGAGTCTTTAAAACCTCTAGAAAAACTCACAAGCTTTATCGGGCTTCCTTCCGCAAATGCCTGTACAGGAAACGTTGGGATTTGAGAGAGAGGAGTGGGGTTCGCTTTATACCCTATCTATCTGCCTATCGAGACTTTCTTCTAGATCTTATCTAGCGGTAAAGCCGTCTTTCTTGGCAACCTCATCATTACCTAGGTGGCGGAGTGACAGACGCACAGACAACCTAACCTATCACATGTTACCTACTATATTCCATGTTACCTACTGCATATCCCCCGCTCACCAACTTTGCAAGGCAAAAGGACCTCGACAGGCGTCAGGGGGCCTTGCTCAGATACATACTTAGTACACTACTTAGTAGTCCACCAAGGGGGCTCGGGGGGCACTTGATCCTGAATTAGCTTGAGGCCGCTGTTACCTACACTGTACTGCAGGGCGCGATGACAGTATTGGCTCGGTTAGCAACACCCATGAGAACCGATTCCCAGTTCGTCACAGGAAATCTCTGGGCATTGATAATCTCAAATAAGGACCACTTTACGCCAACCATGTCGTCTTTGACTGCCTTCATTTGTGCCAGCAGTGACGCACCCCGGGCTTGCGTTGGATTGGGCTTCGAGCCCGTCATCACGTCGAGATCGCGGGGATAGATAGGGATTCACGACCTTAGATGAAAAAGCAGATTACCGGGTTATCGTCGTGTTACAGTTCTAAGGGTAGAGCCGCAGAGGCGGTTGTAAATCCCAGCTCTTATAACCATCGCCAGCGCACACAGGCATGCAAAATTAGCTATACAGCTCTCTACTAAGTATATCCTACGGACAGCACACTCAGAGCGGTAATGCTCTCCTTTTCGCAGCATGGAGTAGACCCGCTATTCCCCGCTGACGGCATCTGCTCCAAACTCCAAGGTGATATCACAATGCATGTCGATGCTTTCTGCTGCGCCAGTATGCTGGCATCTAGTGCGTCTGTCGGTCCTTGGTGGATGATAATGTGACTTGGAGCATACTCAGGATGCATTCGCCCCTGGGCAGTTGGTGATAGAAAGACCCGAGCAGCTGGCTAACCCCAAGGTTGTTGGTGATAGAAAGACCCAAGCAGCTCGTTCGCCCCTGTGTCGATGAAGTATTAGGTAGTATAGCTCGTCACCGTCACATTCTTCCCCAAAGCTCTGTATCGTCGCCGTGTTGTTGGTTGAGGAAAACTCACTCCCCTGTCGGTCCTTTTCATCATACAACAGCACCCCGCGTCTGTATAGCCATGAACTTTCACGCCATCTCAGGATCGAAGCAAGTTATAGCGAGGGGAAACATCAGGGAAAGTTCCACAGTTGTTGCTACGGCGGTTCATCACAGTTGGGACATGGCAGTCGGCCTTGACACGGACGCGGGGCCCGAGGCAGCTTCGCCTGTGTTTACCTGCTTTCATACACATGTGACTTATTTCACGATTCACTATGAGATCCAACTGTTGAGATGATAGGCGGTCAATTGAGCTCAGTGATGGGGTTGGGAATGAAGGATCCACTTCATTTCATGGCTTGAAATGCTTGAAAGTGGATGGGGGCTATTGATACGCCTCATTAGGATGAGCTTAAAGTTTCGATGAGTTATGGCGGGCTGAATTCGCCTAGAGCATCTATCTCCATGCATTGATTATGGAACCTAAATATGAATTATCGAGTTTCTTCAAGTGAAATCCTGAGTGGCATACATGTCTACATGGACCTTGGTTAAAGCCTAGAGGTTTTCGAATCTCGGCGTAGGATCTTCCATTAGCACTTCATATTCCTTACTTACATGCTCGCCTTGTCGCCAGCCCCTTGAATAATATGTCTGTATCATGTAAAACTGGGGTAAGTGCATGAAGTGTTACCCCTTTTCATGGGAGGTTAGCTATCTTGTGTTTGATACATCTCCAATGACTCATTCTTTTCATTCCCATCTCGTTGTATAAGCACCTTTTCGCAAGACCACAGCTGTCAAAGGGTGACTCATATAGTACACTGCTCCTATCGCCCGATGAGCAGTGTGTTGTTCATACAGGCGATTTCATATTCGCCAGAACAACCCTATATCCGTCGGGATCCTCAAACGTGGCACCGCAACGATCCCAGTACGGGTTAAAGCTCTTGACGGGCTCGAATCCCGCGCTTCTCATGCGCGCCACGGCGCTTTGGTACAGCGGCTCGTCTGGCAGGTAGAAGACGAGCAGGTTGTCTTGCGTTGGAGCACGCCCTGCTCTGTGAGAGACATGTTGTGTGAACTCGAGGTGATAGCCCGAGGCGGACGAGGATAGTAGCACCCCTTCGAATCCCTCGGCGCTGAACGTGATTTTCACTTCGAATCCGAGCCCGTCGACGTAGAAGGGGAGTAGAGACGGGATTGAGTCGGTGGGCCTCGCGACGCGGAGATGGGCTTGCGCTGTGGCGAGGGGGTTGCTTGACTCGTTGTTGGCCATTGTGCTTCTTTCTTGGTTCGCTTTCCGGTTTCCTGTATAGAAGGGTAGATGGTGAGATAGCTAATGGATGCCGGTTGGCATCGGATGTGAGGTTTTAGTGCGAGCGGCTGAGATAGGTTGAGTATGCCGAGGTCGGTTAGATCGTGCAGCTGACTAAATTTGTTTCACTGGTTTCATCTCATGTATTTATCTAGCATTAAAACAAGAAACATCAATTTTCACTATCGTTAATATTCCTTGGGCGGAAAATGATAACAATCAGTTCAACTGGTAACCAAGGATGTCATATCCCACTGTATAGTTCGCCCTCAACACACCAGTTTCTACACCTACTACTACGATATCACCTATAACTGGGTTGGGAAGCACAATAACGTTAGTAGATGTATATGCGAATTGATCTTGGGCAGGTGTAGTTGAGATGTTTCACGCTTAAGTTCACCAAGGGATTAGACTCATTTCACTTTCGAGTCGATCCCATCGCAGCAGAAGAGGCAAATGATCGACATGGGATTGAAACACGATTTCATGCAGTCCCAGGAGAGTTGTTTATGCCCTTATCTAATCCTTCGACAAGAGGACCGCCGCCACTGCTCGGTATACTTTATGGCTCTCAACAGGCCGTCGCACTATCGTAGGTAGTGCACTGGGTGTCAATGCCCTGAAGCGGCTGTCTATTGGTAGCCCCTATGGCGTCAGACTTTGACTATTCTCGTAATAGAAATATTCGTGAATGGAAAGCGATCAGCGAACATCAGCCTGATGGTTACCGCCTCACGAAGTAGCCCAGATGACATGAGAATTAGCAGCGTATACCGAGCTAATTCTCCCACCTAGTTTGAGCTATAAGGCGTTGGAAATGGGCTCGGAAGTGGTTTCTTCTTTAAACCTAGTGGGCAAACCATAATAGCCTAGGCGAACACATAGTAGCTTGTACTCACGTTATGTCACACAAGAAGAGGCAATCTGTAAGATACATTCCAGTCCGCCGACAAGGTAGTGGATATTGTGGTAGCCGAGAGAGTACTTGTAGTACGACGAGATCGAATACATACTCCAATCTCGAGAGCTTCAATGCATTGGGATCCTGGCAGATCCTTGAACGGGATGTGCCACTTGCGGTGACCGTCGCGCCCCTGAAAGAGAATCTCTGTAAGTAAAAACTCGCTCCCACAATAGCGCACAGTCGAGGGAAGCCAACCTAGCTGATGACGCTTAGCACCTATGCCTCTCACAACTAGAAGTAGGTAGTGGGAGGGAGACTTTCTTACTACGATCTTAGCTTTCGATTCAGCTCTGTACCACAGCGACTGGCAACGGGGGGTTTCTCTGACGTGAGACAGTAGGATGAGTTGATCTAGGAAGTCGTCCCGTCACCATGATACCGGTATCCGATCCCCCACATGGCAGCTGGCCACTACACCATGGAAACGCCTAGAAGGATTGGCACACATGCGCATTGTGTGTGCTAGGAGCTGTATGCTGTATCGTGGCTGTAGGCTGAGGCTACTTTAGTAGGAAAGGGGTTCGATAAACATGGGGTCGAAACAAGCCGGCAGCGCGGCAACATGGTGAGGCGCCCGTGACTCCGTTTCGGCCGATATTCCTGCACTAGTGCAGTGCAAGTGTCGGTCGAATTCCGGGCTAACTTGTGCGATGATCAATCGTGAGTTGACTACGAAGTTAGGGGTTGTGATGGCTTCAAGTATGGGGACGCTTAAGATGTCAACTGAAGAGCTATTTAGCTACCTACTATTAATGACCTAGATTAACCTACCTCCCGCATCCGATTAGTGCACCTGAGGTACCTAATATAGATAGCCTTTTAAAATACCCGAGCACTACTACGTAGGTAGTAGGTAGTGCAATTGGGGGTGGATATTGGTCTATATTGGTGTTGTAGAATAGAGGAATAATTGGGTAATTAATACCAAATTCACCTGTGGAGGGTATCCACTATCGCATTATGACGCAGCTGACCTCAGGTGGCACTTGGTTGAGAGACACACTCTATTACAGTATGTAGATGCTGATAGGCACTACCTGAAAAAAGCCTCCATAATAACTCACATAACTGACAAGTGACGGCTTGCGACGGGAATATAGCAGCATTACACAAGAGGGTACTAGCTTGATTCGGCAGGCAGCAGACAGCACATGAGGCAAAAGCCAGATATCAACTGTACACGACTGTCTTAACAATCACATCGCGTGCACTATTTCGATGCGGGGCAGTGGCATGTTCTTTAGAAATCTTCAGATCACCATCCGCAGTGCATCATTTGCCTCGTCACCGCCAGCATTATCGACACCTATCCGAGGTTGTGGTTTCCGCTGTCACAGCCACAGTCATAGTCGCGCTTATACGTATAGCCAGAGCAGAACGATGACGCCACGCGACCCCAACACCCTGGCCAACTATGGCGAGTGGCTCACGAGGCACACCACGGTCAACTTCAAGGTGGACTTCGAGAAGCAGCGTCTTGAGGGGTCTGTCCTGCTTGAGCTGGAATCGTTGACTGACAAGAAGAGTCAAGAGATTATTCTAGGTTTGTGTTTTCTAGAAATTCTTCGCTTTTTCCGGTGTGGTTCTGGGCGGGTCTTAGGGCCGAGTAGGGGCAGGAAGATATCTAGAGACTTCCGGCCAACCGACCACTCCCCCGTAAATTGGTAGTCACATATGTCGGCTCTCTACTACATGAGAAAAGAAGAAATGCTGACACTTGCTTCATAAAGACACAAACTACCTGTCCATCCTGTCAGTCAAATCCAACTCTGCAGATTTGAAATGGGCCCTCAAAGACAGGGTTGCGCCCTACGGGTCGCCGCTTCACGTTTCTGTACCCGGAGGTGCGGCGCAAGGGGACATCTTGAAGCTGGACATTGCGCTCAAGACCACCGAAGATTGCGTGGGGCTTCAATGGATGACTCCGGCGCAGACTGGCAACAAGAAGCACCCTTACGTCTACTCGCAATGCCAGGCCATCTTAGCCCGCTCCATATTCCCGTGCCAGGACACCCCCGACGTCAAGTCCACCTTCACCTTTAACATTACCTCGCCCCTTCCAGTGGTTGCAAGCGGTGTCCCTCTGCCATCAGATGCCCAGGGTGACGGGGACAAGCTATTCCGTTTCGAACAGAAAGTCCCTATACCCTCATACCTTTTTGCCCTTGCTTCGGGAGATCTTGAGATGGCCCCTATTGGCAAGCGCTCCGTCGTAGCAACCGGCCCGGAGGCGCTACAAGAGGCCAAGTGGGAGCTGGAAAACGACATGGACAAGTTCCTCGAAGTCGCAGAGAAGCTCGTCTTTGATTACCAGTGGGGCCAGTACAATGTGCTCGTGTTACCGCCCAGCTTCTCCTACGGTGGCATGGAGAATCCGATATTCACCTTTGCTACGCCTACCATAATCAGCGGCGACCGTCAAAACGTCGACGTAATTGCTCACGAGCTTAGTCACTCGTGGAGCGGCAATTTAGTTGGCTGTGCCTCTTGGGAACATTTTTGGCTCAATGAAGGGTTAGCCCCTTTCTGCATCTTGAACAAGCCCAAAGTTTACTAATTGGGTTGTAACAGTTGGACCACGTATCTCGAGCGTCGAATCGGCGCTGCCATCCAGTACGTATTATTAGCATCTTATTTTCCTTCTTGGCAGTGTTTGAACTTTATAGCTCCTGGATACGCCTAGAGTTGTTTGAAACTGCCACCTAGATGATAATCGTTAACTGTTCATTTCGGACAGCGGCGCGCCACAATTCGACTTCAGCGCCATCATTGGCTGGAAATCGCTTGGTAAGTAGTATTGTATGCGTCGTGCGGAATACGAAGCTCACGAAAACCCAGAGGATTCTGTGGCGCTGGTTGGCGCAGACCACGAGTTCACCAAACTCATCATCAATCACAAGGGCGTCGATCCCGAAGATGCGTTCAGCTCGGTTCCCTACGAGAAGGGCTTCCATTTTCTCTACTACCTTGATAGACTAGTCGGCCGCGAACACTTCGACAAGTTTATTCCTCACTACTTTAAGACCTGGGCTCGGAAGTCTCTCGACTCTTTTGAGTTCAAGCAAACGTTCCTGGATTTCTTTGAGAACTATGGGAACGATGAGATCAAGGAGAAGATCGCGAAGATCCCGTGGGAAGAGCGGTTCTACGCACCCGGCTTGCCGCCTAAACCAAAGTTTGACACGACTTACGTTGATAGTTGTCTAGCACTTGTAGAGAAGTGGAAGCAATCAGTAAGTATTTGGTTATCTCTTGCGCATATGTTATAATCTGCTTTGCAATAGCACTGATAGGAGACTAGGACTATCAACCTAGCCCTAAGGACCTAGAATCATTCACCGCGAACCAAACCCTTGTCTTCCTACAGGCTGTTCAAAACTTCTCATCACCTCTGAACGCTGAGCGATCTCACCTTCTGGGCACTACTTATAATATCAGCTCGTCAAAGAATGTGGAATTAAAGTCAGCATACTACCTCATCGCCCTCAACGCAGGAGACAGGTCAGAGCTCCCGGGAGTGGTTGACCTGCTAGGTTCCGTCGGCCGGATGAAGTTCGTCAGACCACTCTACAGAAAGCTCAATGGTCTCGACAGGGATCTGGCCGTAAAGACCTTTGAAAAGAACAAAGATTTCTACCCGTCGACGACGAAGGGCCAGCTAGCCAAGGACCTAGGACTCAAACAGACTCAAAAATAAGCGACCTGGAAGTGAGGGTAAAAAATACGTAAGATATAGAAAGCACACGTTTAAAAAAGGCCAACAGGAGGCTTCGACTCTTTATAAGGTACGGCCAAATAACACGTCTCTAGATTAACCTTCGACAATAAAGAGACTCAGTTCGTGAGCAGTCCTAAACCCTCCTGTAACTGAGCATGTGCCAAGTCAGTGGAGATGTAAACAAATGCACTGACCTCGACAATTGTGGAATTACATTACTGCATAATTACTTATGTATATTACGTGGCACATTGAATAAGTGGAGTATTTCCAATTATCGAAGGGGCTACCCTGCGAGGGCCAGCCCCTAACAGATGATGGCAGCTCTGCATCACCTGGCAAGAAGCGGTCTCCACATTCGCTCATACCTACCTACCTACCTACTTAGGTACATATGCAACCTGCATGTGCTTATCTTGTATCTACTGCCCAGTGTGTTTACTTAGCCAGGTATGTCGTAAGTATGCACCTATGGGTGGCCTGGACAGCCTAGAGTTTAGAGTTTAGCGGGCAAGTACTAAAGTACTATCCCTAAGTCGCGATCGCGTCTGTCTCTGCTGCACTCTTCGTACACAAGTCGCAAGCGAAATTCCCTAACACCGCCTCGTTGCCCCATTGCCGAGTCAACAGTCAACCAGAATACAACACCACCACATTCTCGACGACAACGACCCGAGGAATCATAATAATAATCGCATCGTCCAACTGCAGGCTCAGTGCTGCGCAACACACTGCATATCCATCCGTCCAAACACACTAAGTGGTTGCCTTGGCCGAGTCCAGTGCCCCTTGTCGACCGCCCTCGGACCGCCCCTTGTCCTGTCTTGCACCTTGTGTGTTGTTGTCGACACCTTTCCGACATCAACAACCACTTCTCGACATATTCCAGCACCGCAGAATTCGACCAGTCCTCTTCCGAGACGCCGTGGTTAGGTAGGGCGAGGATGACAAGGGGCGAGCGCTTCTGATGCGCCAGTAGTTGGTTTGATTGATTTCTTGGGTGCATTAACTTTGGAATCGCGACCGGTGTTTTTACAAGGCCCTTCACGAGGCTACTGACTCTTTGTATGGTATAGGGCGAACTCGCCCCCCCTCTCGACACGACCCAGGCTTGCGAAACCTCCTTCGCATGTTGTCCCGATTCGACTACCTAGCCTGTCGCATGCTGTGATAACCAACTACCTCTGATCAAACTGCCGTAGTACTTGTACTTGTACTTGTACTTGAGGCGCGTGTCCTCTATTTGCCCACCATGGCTCCCGCGGGTGGTGGAAACATCAAGGTGGTGGTGAGATGTCGTCCGTTCAATAGTCGAGGTATGTGCGCCGATTATCTCGATCGCTTCTACATGTCGTTGGACTGTGAAAGCGCTGGTGTATGAGGTTGCTTAGATGCTTTGACTAATGATGACAACAGAAATCGATCGGGGATCGAAATGTATCGTGGAAATGAAGGATAACCAGACCGTTCTCACCCCGCCCTCCGATGGAGCGCATAGCGGCAAGGGACCCAAGGATCTAGCTCCTAAGTCTTTCGCTTTCGATAGATCATACTGGTCTTTCAACAAAAGCGATCCGAACTATGCCGGCCAAGAAAACCTTCACAACGATCTTGGAAAGCCTCTGCTGGATAATGCGTTTCAGGGTTACAACAACTGTATTTTTGCATATGGTCAGACTGGTTCCGGAAAATCATACTCAATGATGGGTTATGGCAAGGAACACGGTATCATCCCCAAGATTTGCCAAGATATGTTCGAGAGGATCGCTGGGCTGCAACAGGACAAGAACACGCGATGTACTGTTGAGGTTTCCTATCTTGAAATCTACAACGAAAGAGTTCGAGATCTTTTAAACCCGTCTACGAAGGGCAATTTGAAGGTTCGAGAGCATCCCTCCACCGGACCCTATGTCGAGGACTTGGCCAAACTTGTGGTCGGCAGTTTCCAGGAGATTGAGAACTTGATGGACGAAGGCAACAAGGCGAGAACCGTCGCCGCAACGAACATGAATGAAACCTCAAGTCGAAGCCACGCTGTCTTTACTTTGATCCTAACGCAAAAGTCTTTTGACACCGACACCAAGATGGAAATGGAAAAGCAAGCAAAAATTAGTCTGGTCGATCTGGCGGGTTCAGAAAGAGCGACATCAACAGGTGCTACTGGTGCTCGACTCAAAGAGGGTGCCGAAATCAATAGATCGCTCTCAACCCTCGGTCGTGTGATAGCAGCGCTGGCCGATCTCTCGACGGGGAAGAAGAAGAAAGGCGCCGGAGGAACTGTCCCATATCGAGACAGTGTCTTAACGTGGCTCCTCAAGGATTCGTTGGGTGGCAACAGTATGACGGCCATGATTGCGGCTATTAGTCCCGCTGATATCAATTATGACGAGACTCTGAGTACCCTGCGCTATGCGGACTCTGCCAAGCGAATCAAGAACCACGCTGTCATCAACGAGGATGCTAACGCTCGCATGATAAGAGAGTTGAAGGAAGAACTTGCTCTGTTGCGAAGCAAACTTGGAGGCGGTGTTGTGGGAGGCGCAGGCGGTGTCGGTGGTGCTCCCGTCCCCCCCGAGGAAGTGTATGCTGAAGGCACGCCGTTAGAAAAACAAATAGTCAGCATCACACAATCCGATGGAACCGTCAAGAAGGTTTCGAAAGCCGAGATTGCGGAGCAACTCAGCCAAAGTGAAAAGTTGTTGACCGACCTTAATCAGACTTGGGAAGAAAAGCTACAGAAAACTGAAGAGATTCACAAAGAACGTGAGGCGGCGTTGGAGGAGCTTGGAATCAGCATCGAGAAAGGGTTCGTCGGATTGCACACGCCAAAGAAGATGCCCCATTTGGTTAATCTATCGGATGACCCTTTGCTAGCAGAATGCTTAGTTTACAATCTCAAACCGGGGAAGACAACGGTTGGGAATGTGGATTCCAATGCCGAACATCAAGCCAACATACGTCTTAACGGAACTCGCATTCTTCACGACCACTGTACCTTTGATAATGCTATGGACGGCACTGTCACGATAACGCCGGGCGAGGGCGCGTCAATCATGGTCAATGGCAGGCGGATCTCCGAGACAACGCGGCTACATTCCGGATACCGAGTAATTCTTGGAGACTTCCACATATTCAGATTCAATCATCCTATGGAAGCTAAGGCGGAAAGGGATGAGAACCGACAAAGTTTACTTCGCCAAACTGTAACAGCAAATCAACTGCAGAGCATATCTCCCCGTCTAGGGCATGAACGATCCGCGAGTAAAGCTGGATCAGAATTTGGTGATAGTCGCCCTGATTCCCCCGCCCCTACTCGAGAAGGGCGAGATTCTGATTGGTCGCTTGCGAGGCGGGAAGCTGCTGGTGCTATTCTTGGCACCGACAAGAACCTCCAAAGTCTAACGGACGAAGAGCTAAATGCGCTCTTTGAAGATGTCCAGCGTGCCAGAGCTGAGCGAGTTAATGAGCGCGAGGGCGATGATGACGCGGAATCAAACTTGTCATATCCTATTCGTGAAAAGTACATGTCGACTGGAACAATCGACAACTTCTCACTCGATACGGCGCTTACGATGCCCTCTACCCCCAAAGCTGGCGAAGCGGATGAACGACTTAAAGAGATTCGAGAGACCATGCAATCTCAGCTAGAGAAGCAAAAAGAGGAGTATCAAGACCAGCTCAAGAGTGCGGAGGCTGCGAATGTGGAGGTTGAGGAGATCAAGAAAGAGAAAGAGCGGATGGAAGAGACCTTAATCCAGATCAAAGCCGATATGGAAAAACAGCTGGCAGTCCAAAAGAAAGAATTTGAGGCTAAGATAGAGAAGCTGGATCCGCTCAAAAGGCCAAAACCCAAACCCAAACTTTCAGGGGAAGAAATCCAGCTAGCCAAAAAGACTGTCAGTCATTGGAGAGGTCGTCATTACGTGCAGATGGCCGAAGCTATTCTTCAGCATGCGGCAACCCTAAAAGAAGCCCAAATCATGAGTCAAGAGCTAGAAGAAAACGTCGTTTTCCAGTTCACAGTGGTGGACCAAGGTCACGCACTTTGCTCCTCCTATGATATGGTTCTCAATGATGTGTCAAATGAGGACGATATCTTCCTCGATCAGACCCAGAAACCTTGCGTTGGCGTCCGTGTGGTCGATTATAAGAACATGGTGATCCATTTGTGGAGTGTGGATAAGCTTCATGACCGTGTACGACAAATGCGTCAAATGCACCAGTATCTCGACCAGCCAGAGTATTCCCGACATTTCAAGCTTGATAATCCATTTGTTGAGACTTGTATGCCTGAGTACTCTCTCGTTGGCGAAGTTGATGTTCCTTTGAAAGCTGTCTTCGACAGTCGAGTACAGGATTTCACATTGGATGTTTTATCGCCCTATACTTCGCATGCTATTGGCATTATCAAAGTTTCACTAGAGCCTTCTAGTGCCCGTGCACCCTCAAGCACCTTGAAGTATAACGTGGTAATGCATGACATGGTTGGTTTCGCGGAGCGAGAAGGAACCGACGTGCACGCTCAACTATTCATCCCGGGCGTGACGGAAAACGGCGCCACGACAACACAAATGATCAAAGACTTCGACGAAGAGCCGATACGCTTTGATAGCGTTCATAGTATGAGCGTGCCTCTATTTGGTCCACGAGACATTAACCTTAGAATCGCTATCTTCGCAAAGGTCACCGCGATGCATCTCGATAAGTTACTTAGCTGGGACGAAATGCGTGACACTCCGCCCGGGTCAGAGAATAAGCCTCAAGGTGCACGAATCAACGAATCCCAATTTTATACTGCCGAGAAGCATGATTTATTGGCTCGAATCCAGATTCTTGAAATGGACGAAGAGGGCGCGTATACACCTG
The DNA here is from genome assembly GCA_022495085.1 of Xylaria sp. FL1042. Taxonomy (NCBI): domain Eukaryota; kingdom Fungi; phylum Ascomycota; class Sordariomycetes; order Xylariales; family Xylariaceae; genus Xylaria; species Xylaria sp. FL1042. The sequence goes on along the minus strand of MU380170.1, from coordinate 114,899 downwards.
TAGAGGTCACGCAGACCAGCGAATTAGATGTTGGGACATTCCAGTTGCATCAAGGCATACAAAGACGCATAGCCATTAATCTATCGCATAGTTCGGGCGATGCTTTGCCGTGGGAAGATGTCAGCTCGATGAGAGTCGGTCAAGTGCAACTAGTGGACCAGTCGGGCAAAGTTCCCGATATGGCGTCGCCTACTCCGGATATTGCCCTCAGGCTTGGTGGCAAGCCAAGTTTCCGCCAAAATGCAAATGGGACGCGAAGCGCTACGATATCTGGACATTGGGATTCTAGCTCACACAATTCCCTCCTGTTGGATCGAGTTACAGCAGACAAATACAAGGTTCAGATGACGCTTTCGTGGGACATTACTTCAGATAATCTCGCAGAGCCAATGAAATTCTCCACCAACCTGTACTGTCAGATTCTTGGGAGAACATACGTGCGCCAAGCCTCGATGCTGTCTGCTTTGTGGCAACACGTTCGAATCGTCCACTCCTCGACGGCGATCTTCTCATTAGGCTTAAAGCCAGCACCAATCAAGCATGCTGGTGACTTGTGGAGAATGAATAGCCAGCATGACTACGTGAAGGGCGAAGAAAATCTCAGCAACTGGAGTCCGAGGGGTGTATCTCTAATAGCAGATTACATCGCAGCGAGAAAAAAGAAAAGGCGTATTGCCGAGATTGGAGCTGCACAGCTTTGGCTCAAGAAAATCGGTCTGCCTGAGCCCAAGAACAAGCCGGCGGAAGCTGATGATCATTCTGAAGAAGATCTCTCACCAGTCAAGGCTCACGACGACGATGATGATTCGATCAATGCCCTGCTCAATGATACACCAGAAACTTCGCGACCTTCGACACCCAATAAGTCTGAAGAGGATGACACTCTCGACCTGCCCGAAGAGATGGAGCTAGAAGATTCAGAGATTATCGAAAACGCAGAGAGTACAAAGGATGCAGAACCTACAGAAAATGTAGAGGGCGCCGAAAATGCCGAGAATCCTGATAACGCAGAAATTACGAAGCCTGAAGGGGCCTCTGAGGAAAAACCCCAATCCGAATACAACGAAGAGGAATCTGCAGTCCTAAACAAATGTATCGACTTATGGAAGCGTTATCCCGATCCTGTCTTCAATATCTTGAGCCCAACCAACACCCTACCTCCCACAAATGGCATTGCTCCAGAGTCAACTACCCCACCAAGACTAATTGCTACAGTTATCCGAATACCTAAGAATCCATCTGTTCTCAAAGGCGGCTATCTTCTAGTGCCGAGTAGCGACTCAACAAAATGGGTGAAGCGATTCGTCGAACTCCGACGACCATATATGCACATCCACAATGCTACGAATGGGGACGAAATTGCCATTGTTAGCCTTCGTAATTCGAGGGTTGATAGCCAACCGGAAATACTAGCTCTTTTCGGTGGGCATGATGACGGCCTAGACGATGACGTGTCGGTGGCCAACAGCAATGGTAGCTTCCAGCCAAGCCATCGACAAACAGCCTCTGGGCGAGTCATCTCCTCCATCTGGGCTGGCAATCAGGCCTCTTCAGGCCCTGGTCTCGGAGGGCTGAGTGAACGTCTGCAAGCTGGTGTGTTTGCGGTCTACGGGACTGACAACACTTGGCTCTTTGCGGCTCGCAATGAACGAGACAAGCTTGATTGGATCCTTCGCATTGACCAGAGCTATTATTCGGGTAGTGTCAGTGCCAGCGGTAGTGGAGCTGTCAGTCCACAGCCCAGGCATCATACCCTTGACGACGATTAATATGAATAGAAATGAAGCAACACTCATTCGAACGAATTCCCCCTCCTCCCACCACTTGGCTAGCTAGCCTAGCTCTACCTTTTGGATGCAATGAGGCCATGACAGTAATATATCGTATCAAAAATTCATGCAGCATATATATTGGTCGGGGGGGAATCTGACAACCTATAGGCGTTCTTGTTGTCCCTTTCTTTTCTTTTGTTATAATGCATCCAGCCCGGTCTGTATATATAACCAAACCCCTAAATTTGTTTTTGTTCCCATGTCACTTAGATTATACCCCTAGACACTCTTTATGAGGCTGTCTGAAGAAAATAGAGAGGACTGACATGATGTTGAGTTAAAATGATGTTATGGCTGTGTGTTAGATGCTTACTTGCTTATTGGTTGGCTATGTGAGAGGTGTGAGAGTTGTGAATGAACGTGATGAGATGTGAGATGAGTGAGTGAGATGAGTTGGTGAGGGTAGATTGATGGCTTTTGTCATTCTCTGTCGGACTTGTGTTGTGTTGTCTGTTTAGGCTTTGAGGCGAGGAGGGGTTTGGTGAGATTGAACTTGCGGTGCGGTGAGGGGGATGAGTGAGCGTCACAGGTACGAAACACTGATGAAGAATAAATCGTTGGTAGTGAAATGGGATTTCGAGGCTTGGCTAGTTAAGGGAAAGAGGAGATTTATTGATCGTGGCCGTCAGGTGAATCGTTGTAATAGGTGATATGATACCTTGATTTAAAATGATTCCGAGAAGCATGTAACTCTCGGTTTCGTCTAGTCTTGACCTAGGATTCAAATCAACAACTACCTTTCGATTTTAATGTCTGATCTTAAGCATTTTAAAATCATTGTACCTATGTTCTCCAGGGCTTGCGACAATGTCATTGGGCAGTTCAAGTACGCAAAGTCAAGCTAGCATTGAAGTGACGGTGTAAATATAGCCTTCTTAATTCACAACTGAATTCTATCTGTCAAGTTGACTCACCACTATATCATCTAGGACCTTGCCCTTTTTAATATTTGTTCTGTTGTTCCCTCACTACCGGTTGCTCCTCAGGGAGCATCCTCTCCGGATCAAAAGTGACACACCTCCCTCACGAATTACAGTATCGTGTGTTGTCATATATATACTTTAAAACTAGAAGAGTAGAGCCTATTTGCACACCCCTATCTCTAGGAATTACCATTTCGATCGGCAGTCCATTAGAGAGGAACACGAAGGTTCACCCTGTTGTTTCTCGATTTACCCGCTAGCATCTTGGCTTCGTACACAAGTTCCATGTGCCGAATGCCATCACGATAGTAGCCAGCTTATACCCGGCTGGGCATCCATGCGATTCTCCCAGTGCCATCGGCGGGCGGGTGTACGAGCTCCGACACAGCACCGTTTTGCTAATAAGATATAATCTTATCATGATTAATCAGTACTGCTCATGAAGACTTCGGAGTAGCTAGGGTTATTCCAGAATGGCCAAATTCAGATTAAATCAAGATGGAAAAATTAATATCCGGATAGCACTGATATAACTTATGCTCATGTCCACTCAGAGTTGCGCTCACTAGGTTTCCGTCGCGGCCGTCTTAAAGATTGAATAAGATGAAACTAAACACTATGAAAGGCGTGATCTCGCGGGCAATAGCGCTCGCACTCTTAGTATCTGATGCAGCAATTGCCGCACCAGCAGCAGAAGCCGCTCAAGCGACGGAATATGACTATATCGTGGTCGGCAGCGGTCCCGGCGGCGGCCCGCTGGCCGTGAACCTAGCCTCGGCTGGATACTCTGTCTTCCTGATCGAAGCCGGTGATGCCAGCGGTGCTAGTGGTTTCGGCCAGTATCCGCCTTCGGTAACGTGGGACTTCTTCGTCAATCACTATCCTGAGGGAGACGCCAGGAATAATAAGTACAGCCACTTGACCTGGAAGACACCTGAGGGGCGCTACTGGGTTGGACAAACAGGTGCTCCGGCAGGCTCCAAAATTTTGGGCGTGTATTATCCCCGAGGTAAGATAGCATGCACCCCTATGGATTGCTTTGCTCTTACAAGGCTGCGGATTGGATGGTCACTGACGAGTGTAAAGGCGCGACTCTGGGTGGCAGCAGCATGATCAATGCCATGTGCACTTGGCTTCCCAGCGATAGCGACTGGAACTATGTGTATGAGTTGACTGGGGACGCAACTTGGAAGTAAGCACACTTGGCGATCACCACGAATGAGAAAAAGGGGCCGGGTATAGATGCTTAACTGACTAACCCCTGCATATCACAGAGCCGAGAACATGCGAAACATTTTCACCAGAATCGAGCACAACAACTACATGACCAGAGGCACAGCTGGCCACGGTTTCGATGGCTTCTTCCAGACGACGATGGGCGCCAAGATCCAAGCACAGCGCGGTCCGTTGAGCGGCAACAAAGTCATGGCGGCCTACGCCTCAGACCTCAACCTAACCATGTCGATGTCCGACCTCCTGCAGCGTGACCCCAACGTCCTCGCCACAGACCGCGACACGACCTCCAGTATCTACGGCCTGGTGCAGCATCAGTACACCAATGGCCAAAGGTACAGCGCACGCGACTACATCCAAGCGGCGCAGAAAAACACCTCGATCCCGCTCACCGTCTCGCTGAATTCTCTCGCAACTCGCGTGCTCTTCGACATCACTGCAAGCTCTAAATGCGGCTCTTCTTCTTCCAGTGCCGCCGTTCCTCGCGCCACGGGAGTCGAGTACCTCGAGGGCAAATCGCTGTACGCCGCTGACAGCCGACGCACGGCTAGCTCGACGGGAGTCAAGAAGACCGTCACCGCTAAACGAGAGGTCATCGTCTCTGGCGGCGCCTTCAACTCGCCTCAGCTGCTCATGTTGTCCGGCGTCGGGCCCGCGGAGCATCTACGGCAGTTCAACATCTCGGTTGTCGCGGATGTGCCGGGCGTAGGCCAGAACCTGATGGATAACCAGGAGATGCCCATCGTGGGCTCCGGCAGCGCAGGCACAGGCGACGCCGGCGTGGCTATGATCCGCACCTCGCACCCGGCGCACAGCAACGAGCGGGATATGTTCCTCATGGGCGGACAGGGGTAAGTCGACGTTCACACCTCACAGATATCTATCTAGGCTCGCTAATCCAAAAATTTACACCTGCGCAGATTCCTCTTCCGCGGCTTCTGGCCCGACAACCAAACCGCCAGACTCCCAGCGGAGCCGGCGCAGCCGTACGGCGTGAGCATGGTCAAGGGGTCCTCGGTGAACAACAAGGGGTGGGTGAAGCTGCGGTCGGCGAACCCGCAGGACACGCCCGAGATCAACTTCAACCACTACGCGGCGGGCGCCGAGTACGACATGGCGGCCATGAAGGACGTCATCTCGTGGGTGCGCCGCATCTACCTGCGCATCGGCATCAAGCCCGTGGAGCCGCCGTGCTCGGGGACCCTGGACGCCAACGGGGCGTGCGGGCAGGAAGACGAGGATTGGCTGCACAAGCAGACTTTCGGACACCATCCTACTAGCACGAATCGTATCGGCGCTGCTAATGATACCATGGCTGTGCTTGATAGTAAGTTCCGCGTCAGGGGTGTTACGGGGTTGAGGGTTGTCGACGCCAGCGCCTTTGCGAGGATCCCGGGTGTGTTCCCTGTTGTGTCGACGTTCTTGATCAGTCAGAAGGCGTCGGACGAGATGATTGCTGAGGCGAGGGCTGGGACGGCGGTGAAGCAGTGCTGAAAATGCGCGTGAAAGGAATTTGAGGGTACAGATTGATTTAATGTTTCTATTCGTAGCTTACTGAAGTAGCAAGCTAATGGTTCCTTACTGAGCGTTCGAAGTTACACACCTAAGCCATGCCTACAATGATGTGCAAATTTGTTGTAAGACAAGCATATATAAGTTACTCTAAGTAAGGAGACGGATTTTGTTCGCGTAAATATAGTATAGCCAAGCAGTGCTAAGGCAACAAACACTGTAAGTATAAATAAAGCTCCTGCTGACAGCTGTCGCGCTTCCTTCAAATTGATGCTAATTAATAAGTATACATCACCACTGACCTGCATATACTTTATACGAAGTATTTCCAGCGACTACCTGAAACCCCCTTTTGTTCATTCTTCCAACACTAAGCTTAAGCCTACCCCTGCGTTAGATTGAAGTCCGAAAAGGCCGCGATATTAGGTCTTCGTCGCAGGCTGCGCGCTGGCAATACGAGAGCCTGTCCAGGACTTACCGCTAAAGATTACCTTGCCAGACTGAATGACAAGAGCTGGAACAGCCACTTTGTGACTTGGCTAATTAAGCTTAAAAAGGCTTAGAACTGCTGTTGCTTTAAAGCAATTCTATTCTTCTAAAGTTATAATAGTGACTTTATAAGGAAGTGTTTAGACTATATCCTTAAGTAAATGTTAAGTAAGGACTTTATACTAACTCTAGGTTATATGACAGCCCCTCATAGTGGATACCTGTTAACTAAGACTCTATTACTCCTACAACATCACTACCACATTCGCTACCAAAAGGTTACTCTTATTATTTACTCTCATATGCCGATCGTTATACCGACCGTCTAATGCCATAGTAGCCTGTTTTGTTCAGTATTATTGCCTACAGTGGTGTTGATAATAGTCAAGAACCGGGTATCTTCGTTTCTTGAAGCCTTCTGTGTCAAGTTTTTGATTTGACGCATTCAGGCTACACTTAAAAAATTATTAAAGCATGTCCCATATGCACTCTAATTACGCTATGGAATAGGCGAGTCACGTTATTTATAAGTGACGCCGTCCCCTATTGGGAATCTCTGGGAAGCCCTTTTTCATAGATCTTACCTGGTAGAGCTTTCCAGTACCGCCTATTAGAGTAATTTAATAATCCAATCTGAATTCTATGGTCAAGCTAAGGGAGTAATTAGAATCACAGTCCATACACAGGCTCTTGCTTATTCAGCTATTATATGTTGACAATGCACGAGTCTATATGGCCTGAAGTGGTCCCATGTATGAAATTGTGAAGGTGGGGATGGGAACGCCTATACCAACCTCGAACGACCCGTCCTAGTCTAGGTCAAAAGTAACCACCTTCCTCTAGCTATTCCTTATCATGTCTTAGTTCATGAGAAGGCTTTTACTTGTCTAGGGTTCCTTGTTCATCGTGAGATATTTAGCGAGAAAAAAGCTGCTCAGTTTTCTTCTCTTCGATGACGGTTCGCTTTCGGTTCCCCACTCTGGTATGTGTATCAGGGTGCCGGTTCTCTCCTTGACCAATGAACCAGAACCCACCGAAGAAGGTCGCATATCTTTAAGTTAACGCTATTTTAGATCACGACTTCGCATTTTGAAGTGAACTCCTTGGGCCAGCGCCCATCTGGAGTCCATGCCTTCGGGAGATAGGCCAAAACCTACACTTCCCGAGGCCTTCGAGTTCAGACTTCACGATTTTTCAATGGGGAATGAGGTGATCTCGTTGAAATAAGTCAATTCGCAATTGGAATGTGTATCTTGACTGCGTCATGCCTCCATTGTTCCTTAAGGTGGCGGCTCTCCTTATTTATTCTCTAGAGAAGCCCCTTATTCAGCCACAAGATGGCTGAATATACCCTCACTACTCATCCACTCGACTCTAATACGTTCCTAGTTCTCGTTACACTCAATATGTTACGCAAATGAAGTTCATCACGATATTTATGCAACAGAAAGTAATGATTGTGGGCAGGCTGCTATCCTAGCTCGATCTCCTGATAATATTCATAACTTCCCCTCACGTTTTAACGACCGTCCCTATGGCAAACATATAACAACTCAGTTAATCTGCTCAGATGAGACAATAAGCCACGAGGGCATTCTGCTGAAGGATCAATAAGGATCAATTCCCATCGCCATCGACATGAGTTGGGATTGAGCCCTTTCCATTGCTAGAAAGACGGCATCTCCCGGACGGGGGACGTGGATTCTTTCAGCAAGAGTCTTAGCAAAATCGTTGCAAGATCTAAGGACGATATTATATCCTTTTGCCTCATATTCAGCCTTCACCTCTGCAGCTATAAGTCGACCTCAATATCAGCTTGCTTTCTCTACAGAAATGACGTGAATACACGACAATCATACCTCGTTGTTCAACTTGTGCCTGGTTGCAATCGGTAGTTCCGACCAACTCATACCAGTTGTTGCCCCTCTTACCCGTAAAGTCTTCGCGGTTGACTTTACCTGTGAGTAGAAAATCCCACTTGACTCCATATTTGACGGGGGGCTGTGTCGCTACCGGTATCTCTTGAACGTCACTCACGACGACGTAGACATGCTTGAAGCCAGAACATTTCTGGGCCATCTCGAGCACGTTATTAGGGAAGCTGGTGGTGCCCGCAATGTCGCGATTCGGTACGAATTCTAGGTAGACGTATTTCAAAGACATGATTGCTTGATGAAGAAATGATTGTCTAGTATAAATCGTCTTAAATATAATTTGCTTTGGGTTGATTTAATCTAACTTTCAAATGATTTGCAGTGTATGAATGCTGGAGTCACCCTCGCCACCTGGGTTTCGCAGCTCTTCTTTATAACTTTTCCCACGCACATACATCAACAATCGGATAACGGCAAGTTCGAGCATTATTGATTTCCAAGTGGCAATCGCGTCTAGCTAGCCACGTAATGAGGTCGCTCATGAAGGATGATCTTAGACTATGGTAGGGTCTCACGTGGTGTGGACTTCGCGATGGCTGCAACGAATTTTTCTTTAGCTTTTTGACGGACTTCGCTCTGATACGTGGAGATACATGCAATTCCCCCAAAAGCGTAGGCAATACCATACACCATTGTGGTTTATCACGTGCATATATTGCATTGAGATAAGCGGCGTCTTACAACGGGATATATTGCAACATCGTGACATGCTGAGTGTTTCCTAGAGGCGAAAAGGAAGTAAAATGCGGCCTCGTAAGTTATTTAAGAAATTCTCGGAGGTAGTGGAAGTAAAATGCGAGCTGATGAATCGTCCAAGAACTTTATACGAGTCATACCAATGGTGTACAACGAAGCGGAGACGGCAGTGTAATCGTTATGATTCTAACAGAGTATATTCACGTATGTGGAGACTGATTGCTTGATGTTACCTAGGTAGCTTGAGTCAAGGAGAGTGATATTGGGTACTCCATTTCCAGATGCCATAACCCCCAGTCCTTGAGGCTTCATACTAACACTTTCACATTTGTATGCACACAAATGATGCAAACATGGCCACTGGGCACTTCGCTCAATACCCCTGCATGGTCTTACCTAGAGAACATCGCCGAGGGGCCTAGAAAGTGCACAATTTAAGACAAAGCTTACAACAAGCATCACTGGCTTCGGTGATGGCTATATCCATGCTGCTCACTACAGTCAGAACATACTGATTGATTTGAGGGCTCTTCCATTCCTGTCGAAGATTCCGTGCTCTATGCTAAGATGCTAGAGATCTTTGGCAATAGTAATTAGCTGTAAACTAGAATTTTGTCCTATATGTGTTCGGCTCCTATATGGTACCGTCTTTGGTTGATAAAAGGAAATGCGGGGAAAGAGGACAGAAAAGATTTATATTTAAATTTGATAGCCTACAGTTTGCCGCCACCAGGTAGTCCCTGGTTACTTTAATAAATCTGACAACATTTAGCTTGCATGTATTAAAAAGTAGCCTACCTTTTACCTGAGATTTCACAAATGGGAATGTAGCACTTTACCACGACACTGCTAAAAGTAGAAAGTTGTCAAGCTAGAATGGTATTGTGACATAATACCTAACCGCGGGCTAAGACTAGGCGCAGCAGAAAGCAGCTGAAAGAATATGGCTCTCACGGTACCGTATATAGTAGCTGCAGGCGAGGTTAAGAGTCCGACTTCACCATGTTCTGCTTTTGGTAATATTATAACGCTACTATAGATAGGTATGTTTTACGACAATAGCCCGGGAAACATACTAAGAACTCACAGCGACTAGCCCACCCGTGATGATTAAGTATTAGCTTTACAGCTACTGGACGTAACTGGTTACTAGATTGATGATCGATGGGGGTTTAACATAGTTTGTAGTTTGACATGTAATAGGTAATTGCACCGCTCCTAAACCCCCCGAAAGATATTTAGATGTGGTAAGCTATCCGTACGGCCATAGAAGCCAAAATTTACGCCATGGGCGACCGGAATGCTTTATGCCTCGGATGTCACCATGATGCTTATCACATACCCGTCATTGTTATATTAGAGATATAGTCATTAGAAATAACATGAGTTAGGTCGATACTAGGTAGATTTGGGCGTCCCTAGCGATGTTGCGAAAACACAAATTCGAGATTCGTTTGCACATTTGTTCAGCTTTCGCTCTTGTAAATCCGGTAGCGAGTTAGGTTAAAGGAAAGCGATGCTACCCACACGCTTGGGAGGTGTCTGTCTGGAGAAGAATTAGCTTGTCTACTCCGCGGATTCATTCACCTAGAATACTCTTCACAAAAGTAATGACTCAACGCAAGCCGAAGATAAATCTTGCGAGCTGAGTAATTAAAGCTAGTAGCCTACTACTGGGATCCACATCGGCAGGAGTTTCGTATCTGACATTCTGAGCCTATTACGAGAAGCTCCCGTACAGTATCACAAGCAGTTCGGATCCACGGCACGAATGGATTCTACAGAGCATATCCACATCTAGGCTTTTCTACTCCGGCTCGCCATTTATACGGGATCCCACTTGCTGCCGAGGAAAGCACTCCAAGAAAGACGCTACGGCTGATCTGGTGTCCCCATGACCGAACGATGTCCCATAGTCCTTTGTTAAAGCAGGGAATATGTCACTAGCCTCGAAGGGTGTTGACATCTCTCCTCTGATACGTTTATTTCCCCTAAGCAGCGCCGATGAATCTAATATGTTTGACATATCCCAATGATCCACGCCGAATGAGGTTATAGGGAAGCGAGATCCTTCTTCCCGCACTCGATGTTTAGGAGTGGATTTTGCTTGCACCATTGCCGGTCAATCTTCCGAACCAACGTTCTTCCGCTTGCGTAATCGCGGAGATGGTGGGGTAGTGGTAGAGGCACGAATAACTCACGTACCGCTCGAATAGGACATGAATTTATCAGTTCCCGCGGCGTCGGTTGCAACGTGGGAATATCCAGGTCGGCCCCGTAACGACCTAGGGTTTTCAGTGTGTGCAACATGACCTCGCCACTAGTATCAGCCCTAGTCTTGAGGAGCTCGTGGAGCGGTGAGTACCCCTGAAAATCGACCACATTAGCAGATACGCCGGCGTGAAGAAGCTAGTCTGCTATGTGTGTGTAGACGAAGCGGCAGGCAATATATAGTGCGGTTGATCCCTGAGGCCCGTGAACAATAGGGTTCTTTTCTCCAGAGAGTTCTGGAAGTATATTCACGCTCTCTTCGCTTTTTTCACGCAAGGATTCGTAGAGAGGTGTGTAGCCGTCTCCATCTACTGCTGAAGGGTCCGCTCCTCAATGAGTTGATGTAGAACTTTGGCGTCCCTTGCTTACGGCGGCGAAATGTAGCGCGGTTACTCTTCTGTCGCGGCTAATGATGGGTTCCCAGTTACAGATGCAATGGTTAGGTGGCTGAGTGCGTAAGTGAATGTTAGACCCATACGTAAGAAGAGCACTTAAAATAGTTCCAGCTGGGATTTCCGACAACTGTCTTTGAGTATCGATTCAGACCAACCCGAAATATCCGTAATGGTTTTGTGAAATTCATGTAGATGTGCATCGACTAGTTTATGAGTCGCATCCAGCCCACTCTGATCATAGGCATTCAGGTTAGCCCCTTTCACAAGCAGATAGGTGACAGTTCGCTGTATGCCAAAATGACAGGCACGGCTGAGAGACAAATCGACTTTACCCTAGGGAGAGCGAGGCACGAATTATTCATGAAAATGCAATTCTTGTCCCAAATCTGGTTTGGACTTGACCAAACAAGCTGTAACGCGTAGTGCATCCTGTCAGGGAATTTGGTATCCAGAGTGAAGTTAGGTCACTAGTAGGTCACTGGTGAGTGTAAATATAGGGGTAGGGCTCAAATATTATTGATTCCTGGGCCTTTTCTCTAGATTTAGGGAGAGACCCAACCATTATATAGACAATACATAAGCTATGACTACCCTACTAGGTCACTTCTATCCTCCTGCGACCCTTGTCCCTGACAGATCCATAGCAGAAGCATAATCGGGCCCGCGGTAGGTTAATCATCACTCATGGGATGTCCCATTCTAGATCATACAGCATGGGTTTTAAGATCTTCCCGTGAGTTGCAAGGCACTCTGCTATCCGCAAAGGGTCGATTGGAAGCGCATGATAAAAAACAAAGTCGAACACAAGCGAGCCTCATCGCTATTCTCAGGAGGAGTAAGGATGCTAGCTTTTATCCGAGTCGCATGTCCAGCCTTCTTGAACTTGAGATCAAACAGGTAGTCGGAGAATAAACAGTGGAAATACCGACACAACTGAATAACTAAACAACTGAGCTGACATCATTTGTCGTATCGAGTTGCTCGACTATTTCAATATGCAGCTCTTGAGGCAAATGAAAGATGTATCCATGTTACTATGCCGATCTTAACGATGCGGTATATGTAGTGTCTTGATGAAACGGTATGAAATAGTAGATAGTATATCTTTTGAGCTTGACTGAGGGACTAGGCTGTTCGTTGTGTTATCACAAGTCTGGCGTCGCCCGTTGCTGTTTGCTTGCGGGCCTGCCCGCATGTTTATGAGCAGATGGTTCTGAACCCTGCGAATGATTGGCTTGATGAATATTACAATGGTTGTAGCGTCTGCTATTGCACTACTGAATATGATAATTGACGGAAGGGATAGCTAACTCAGTTGTTAAGACATGCGATTGCACCAAGAATGGAAAACACCCACCGATTTTTGCTGCCTGATCCCTTGCTAGCCACCAGTCAAGTAGCCTCACAAATCTCACTCGCTTCACTTTAGTATGGCAGAGGACAGAACTGTTCCGAGGACTGTTTCTCTCAGAACAATGTAGATTAGTTGCTGCTTAAATAAGATTAGAAATACTTAACTACTCCACGGCAACCACATACGGTAGGTAAGGAGATAATGAGCAAGTAGCACAGTACCAGGGCAGCAAAGTAATATACACTACGAGCGCGCCTCTACACGTGTGTAGACATCCAGTTGTTCATGAGGCTACCACTCACTAGGTCATGATCTTTAGTGTATCAAATCAACCAATAGAGCATCCAACCAATTTCGCTCTACTAGTAGACCAGTGAGCCGGGCGTCTAAGTAAAGATCCCCCATATAGGACGCTGATACTTCCATGATACAGAGGAGCGCCGAGAACAAATGTTGAGTAATCCGTTTCAGTATTCAATCACGCTTGTATATCCTGACGAACACGATTGCCCTTAACAAGGCTATGAGTGTGCTTGGAATGCGTAATCTATGCTACATTCAACTCCTCTGATGCAACTATAGTCATAGCCTAACAATGATAATACTGCTGACTCCAAGCTTGCGACGAAACTCATCCGATCCCCTTTAGTTATTGTTGTTGTGGTATCTGATCGCCAATTCTTTGAGGTGTACAGCATACAGCGCCTTAAGCTGCGCGGGCAAGGGTGCCTTTTCTGATTAGGTACTTTCCCAAGTATACCTAGACATGCTTCTTTTGCATGTCAATGCTGTCTTGCTAGACTTCTACCATGTTTCTCCTTCATCATTTCTTCAACCTCTTCGCACTTTTGTCACTAGCGCCACTAAGTACACTCGCACTTCTCTTGTGCCCACCACTACTCTGCGGTCGCATATTCTTATCCTCGCTATTCTCCGCCTTGGTATCGCCTGAATTTTCGGCGCCATTGCCATTGGTTAATTCGTGGTTCCCTTCCCCATTTACAACCCCATTCGTAGTAGGTTTTGAGGTAGGTGTGTCTTCGGTATTGTTCGTCTTATCTTCAGACGTTGAGTTCGCGCTTACCCCGTGACCAGTACCCACACCTGAGCCTGTATATGCAGACGCTGGCTCAGATGGCCCTTCCGAGTTTGTACCAACATGCTCCGACCCCGATGCCGCCATACTTGACGATTTCTTACGCTCGGCCGATTTTGCTTGTTCCAAGCGTATCTCTGCATCTATTTTGTCGTTCAACTTTCGAACCTCCAGTAAAATGCCAATAGAATTGAGTAGTTTTTCCATTCCTTCGACAACACTTCTAGTTGGCATATTGAGTCTACTTGGAATATCGAGCTCGGCAAGCGTGTTCGTGATCCTTTGGTGTTGCGCGTTGCTTTTTGTTGTGAGAATCTTGTTAATACGCTCATAGCGGAACGTGGGGCCCGAGGGAAGGCGATCATGGTGAGATACGCCATAAATTTTCTCTTCCTGCTCCGTAAGCTTCTTACGCTCTTGTTGCTGTTGTTGAGAACCTTTCTTGGTAGGCCGTTCAGGTCGGTCGCCCCCACCAATAGAATCACGATGACCCCCTGTTGAAGCTGCAATACTCTCTCGTCGGCTTTCTGAGATGGGTGTTGAGTTGGGGTGTGCTGAGGGCTGTGCTGAGCCTGGCGTAAGTGCACCATTCGTATCCAAAATAGGCTTCCGCTTCTTTGATCTGTCGGCAGTTGCAAGATTCTGTAAAAGTGTTGATAAGCCTGCACTGGACTTGAAACTTGTAATGTCCTGCTCTGTCGGTGGGAAGTCCAACCGGCGATATAAGTCTTGGCGGTCCTGGTTGAGCTTCTGTTGCCTGGCCACAATCCGTCGCACCTCGATGAGTAGCTGCTCTTCCTCCCTAGCTTCGTCGGTGGACCGGCTTAACGAATCCTGAGCAAACTTCTTGCGCTGCGTTTCTGATACAGGGTTGAAATTGGCCATAGTTTCGTGTAATGAAAACTCAGCTTGCGTCATGTACTGCACCGGCTTCTGAAGTGCCATCATCTTCGCGGCCACCTCATAATATCTCCTTTTTAGATCCTCCATAGTCCGGGGTTTAGGAGTAGGTATCATCGCCGTATCGGGGTCTATACCATCCGCGTCCTTCTCTTCCTTCACGTTGTCCGGCAACTGCGGCGTGTACTCGTATCGATCCCATATTAACGGCCAACGCAAGTCAAAGTCTCTGGCTAGATTGAAGAGGTAATCGGTTTCATCCTTGGTCCAATCATTGCTGATCAAGTTCGAGGCGTATTGGTCTTCACTGTATTGGGGGACGTCGACCTGTACATTGAATTTGGCGAAGCCGGAGTCCTCGAGCGCATCTGTCTTTTTCACCACTTCCTCGCCGTTTTCTCCCGGTGTCTGCCCATCTGATTGTGGTTGTGATGTATCCCTCGATTGGTCGTCGGTGGCCTTCCTCCAATGTCGCAGGTGCAAAGTCTGATCACTGCGCGCCGAGTTGCGGAAGCGACTCAGTTCCCATCGTGCAGCTGGTTTCCTACTACCAAACCTCCTCTTCTTGAAGGTTGCTATCTCAGGGACAATAGCAATCGGATTATCGCCTCCCAAACTCTGGACTTCGCGTGCTAAGCCCTTCAGGTTCGGTCGTGTAACGCCGGTCTTCTGCTTTTTGGTCGGCCGTAGACCGGTGCCATCAGTAGGGAGGTTGAGGACATCACGGACATCGTGGGAAGCCATCGTAAAGCCTGGGAGAAATGCGACCGCCGTCGCAAAGGAAATTCGAGGAGGGTGTCGAAGGAATAGCGTATGACGACACGCAGTCGCCGAGGATTAAATGAACTACGCGTGAGGCCGCATGTAGAAAGGAATATCACAGTAACGCGCACGGTTTTATGATGGTAAAACGTGGTTGACGCGATGTGTTTGATGGAATTAAGATTACGGGGGGGGTTGAATATGGGATGCTACTAAGTGAGTCGAGACGGATATCGTAAGTGTTTCTAGCTTGGCGTTGGTTGCACCTTACAGTACGTAAATTTTCCTCTGGGTCAATTGAGTACTTAGGTACATGATAGATAGAATATGATGACACGTGACAGATACAAACTCTTATCGATTACCTACCTACAGTTAGGCGCTGTGGCAGTACCTATCTAGCTGTGGCTTTAGGCTAGGTCAACGATAAAGGATCCCCTAACTTGGCCCCCTGGATAGTGAACGTGGCAGCATTGACGACGAACATGGTGAGAGCTTCACAAGGCCGATGCAACACAACTTCTCCCCGTCGAAACCAGCGAATCCGCCCATCCACGTCGCCCCTCAACACCCGATTCTCGAAGCACTCCGATAGCAGAAGAAACACCAATTGAGAGCAGACTGGTGTTAGAGGCGCAAAAAAATGAGGGCGATACTTCCCCTCCTGTCGCTGAGCGCCGTGGCTCAGGCGCTGTACTTCTTCATCGACGGCACGCAGCCGAAGTGCTTCTACGAGGAGCTGCCCAAGGACACGCTGGTCGTAGGCCACTACAGCCTCGACGAATACGACGACAACGCGCGGACATGGACGAAGCACGACGGCCTCACCGTCTACATATCCGTCGATGTAAGCTTCTCTCTTCGGCCTTCTACCAACACCCACCACCAACCACCAGCACGCGCCCAGATTCGAATTAGTATTACTAACTAACACGCCCGCGACAACAGGAAGTCTTCGACAACGACCACCGCGTGGTCTCGCAGCGCGGCTCCTCCTCGGGCCGCTTCACCTTCACGGCGCACGAGGCGGGCGACCACCGCATCTGCTTCACGCCGAGCAGCAGCAGCGGCCGCCAGGGCTGGCTGAACGCCGCCCACCCCAACGGCGGCGTCAAGCTGACGCTGGACCTCGCCATCGGCGAGTCGAGCGAGATCGAGAGCAGCGACAAGAGCAAGCTGCAGGACATCTCGCAGCGCGTCAAGGACCTCAACTCGCGCCTGCAGGACATCAGGCGCGAGCAGATCTTCCAACGGGTAAGTCTCTTGCGGCCACCCATCCACCATCCATGTCTATAGATTTCTCTTCTCCTTCTCTTGTTTCCCCTTTTCAGCCTTTACATGAAGATGTTCACGATTCGAACTTATCCTAAAATACTAACACTACCCCCCTAACACCAGGAACGAGAAGCCGAATTCAGAGACCAGTCGGAAAGCACCAACGCCCGCGTAGTCCGCTGGATGATCATCCAACTCATCGTTCTGGGCGTGACATGCGCCTGGCAATTATCTCATCTACGGTCCTTCTTCATCAAGCAGAAGCTCACGTAAGCGCCACCAAACCTCTTACCAAAAAGATGTATGATGTATGTGCTATGTACCGTACAATGCAATATGCAACCTATGGACATATCTGAATATTCTCTCTGCCGGGGGGAGAATTGGGGGGGGAGTAGACGAGGAAGGAAGTTGATGAGTCCATGATGCTAAAACAATGGAAACCATTAATCTTGGGCATTCTACCTAGTAAAGAGTGGCATTGTGCTCTCCCAAAGCAACGGCACTGTCTCACACCTTGCGTCAGTATCTGTAACGATATATCCATAAGAGACGGGAAAAATTCATGTTTTACCACGGTAATTAGGCTTGGGTATCTTATTAGTAGGCGCAATTGTGATTAAAAAGAGCTAAAACCAAACATATAACTAAAGATTAGTAGACAGTCATCATAGTCACTGCATCTTCAGGTTTAATCACAAACTACTGGTGGAATATATATGTATCATGTTTGTTATGTCCCATTGTCTGCTTTTTCTATCCTTGTAGGAACCTAGTCTCTCTTCACCTCGGTTTGCCAGATCACCTCACTATAACCCCTTCAGGCGTGGTGGTCACATCCTATTATGTGCTCCAGCTGTCCGTCAAATCTACATTTTCTTCCACACTGAAAACTTCCTACAGCACCCCCTCATTTCAATTATAAGCAGTTATGTCAAGGACGTTGCTACAGAGAGAAAAGTAGGATACCGGTTTCCCAATGCTAGCCTTCCCAGAGTTTCACGAACTCCACCGGCGCCGTTGCTGCAAGTTGATGTATTAACAGCCAGAATCTATCTCATCAGAGCGAGAGTCATGAATAATGAAAAAGAAAAAATAAAGTCAATACGAGTAGTTCGTATCCCGAGTTATGCTGAGTTTATATGTAGCCAGGGCCCACCTAGCAGGTGCGGTCATATTTCTTGATTGGTGTCAAGCAGACATTCTCGGTTTGATAAGTAGTAGGGTGTTGGGAGGATGATTGGAGAAATAGACCTCCGAGATGGGAACACCTTAGGTGTTCTCGGGGATAATGACTATCAGAATGCCCAACCGGTGTCGTGGAGTTCGCAACACTATAACGCCCTGAGCAAATGCATACGCTTCAAGGAGATCAGGTCCGTTTGCGTAAAGACAACCGGGAGGTGAGTATTAAGAAGCAATACAACGCGGGATTGGAAGTCTAGATCCAACCCTCTTATTCTATATGATATCGCTCGCATGCCATCATTGTATGTTAAATTATCCTACAGTCTGTCAGTAAGGGATCGGTGGAATAAACCATGTTTACAACCTACCGCAGCAAAGAACTTTCATGAATTTCTGGAACCCAGTTGGTTGAGGCTCATTTAGACCCTCGTTAGCCATGCCTAGCTCAGGACTCATGTTGGTCTGTTGAGCAATTCTCGGTGGCAGGTTCTGGCTGCTGTTCTGGAATTGGGCCTGAGTCGACCCAGTTGGAGTGGCCATGTCCCGAAGACCCCCCACCGCGCTCCCGCGCTGCGCTTTCAACCCAGCGGCGGGGGCGTTTGGCCGGCGCGGGTCCGTCCCCTTGGCTGGTGACGGAGGTGGGGGCTGCGCGGCGTTTAAACGGTCGCGAGTCAGGTGAGGTGTGTTCGCGCCAGTCCGGGACTGATTGTGTAATTCCATCTGGGAAGGGCCGGGTCGAGCGTTTGGGTTGTGATACCCACTGTGCTTGGGCATAGCATCCCAGCCCTTGGCCGACTCCTTGTTAATCTTCATCCAGTCATATTCTCCATCCTCAACTTCGCCCGTATTCTTCAGTGCCTGGGTGAAAAGCTCTCGCAAGTAATCGTAATCAGGAGTGTCTTCGAATCCGAGATTACGAACGTACGTGAGGTACTTGTTGAATTCGTCAGGGAAGCCTTCACAGAGGTCCTTAATCGCAGTAGTCTGCTTCTTCTCGCCAATCTTCTCATACTTCTGCTTGTTTGTTGCGGCCTTCAACCCTTGCCAAGGAAGGCCACCGCGCAGGAAATACATGAAAACATGACCCAGCGCTTCCAGGTCATCTCGGCGAGATTGTTCACGTCCCAGGTGGGTGTTGATACTCATGTAACGAGCAGTACCAGATAATGACTTCCGCTCACGATAGGGGATGTGCTGCTTGGTTTTAGGGTCTCGATATTGCTTAGCCATGCCAAAATCTACCACGTGGATGACATTGGCGGCCTTTGTTGTCGGACGACCAATCAGGAAATTGTCCGGCTTAATGTCGCGGTAAATCAGATTCTTCTCGTGGATTGTCTGGACGCGGGACAGCTGAACACAGAGTGTGAGTAGTGCTGCAATATTTATGAAACGAAATATTCAAGAAAAGGAACAATACCATTTGCTTGGCGACCATGACCACGGTCTTGATCGAGAACCTTCGGTTGCAGTGGTCAAACAGATCCTCCAAAGACGGTCCGAGCAGATCTATAACGAGGATGTTATGAAGGCCCTCTTGACCAAAGTAGTAAACATTAGGGATGCCGGCTGTGTGGAGCAAAGTTAGTATTGGACGTGCAATTATATATAATAGCAACTCACGGCAGCCAACAAGTATCTTATATGTGCGGTATTCATCCCGAAGCTGTGGTGCATCACTCTTCCTCGGCTCCTACGAATATGTTAGCATGTTTGAAAGCCAGATGTCAATTTCAGCAAGCCTCAGGACACTCATATTGCCATGATTTGACCCAAGGACCGAAGAAAACTAAAGAAAAAAAAATCGACTCACGAATTTGATGGCAACTTGTTGGTTGTTCAACAAGTTGGTACCTTCAAAAATGACACCGAAAGAACCTTCACCAATCTTCTTGCCAACTCGATAGTGGACACCCACTACGTTCGACGACGACGAAGCCATTATGAAAAAAAAGGAGAGTCGGGGGCGAGGACGCGTCAGAATCGGGGACAATGCGAGGTCAGAGGCAGCACGGTCGGCAGGAGTGCAAAACGGGACGTCGTGTCGTTGCACAGAGGAGGAAGAGCCGTGGTCGGAGAAACGAGCATCAGAGATACTCGAGCAGGCAGAGGGCCCCAAGGACCATCTCTCGGGGTTGTCGAAGGAGGGAGAGAGAAGCAAGCTGCCTGAGAAGGTCGGAAAGGAAGAGAAGAGCCAGCCGTGGCCCTGGGGAGGGCGATCTACGGGAATAAGTTTTGTTGGAACTCGTTTGGTTGATGCGGTGATTGATAGATGGAAAAGAGGTGAATTGAATTGGACGGACCGATGGCTAGAGAATTGGAGTGAGAATCAAAGGGGAGGAAAACCGAGAGAGGCGGTCGGGGGGGAGATTGGGTCGACTGCGGTACCCAGGTACCTATCCCCAGTGCTTGTAGGTGCGCTAGACTCACCTGGGACTCTTCTAAGCCGGATACGGTAGCTGGTCCACCAGTAGCAGTGAGCCAACATATGTTTGCAGTGTCTTGCAGTGTCTGGGGCTATTGGGGCAATTGAGGCCATTGAGGCGCTGAAGGGAGCCTAATTTTAGAGAGGCTTAGAGGCCAGAGTGCTAAGCACGTACCTACCTCCCTTAGCTAGGTACCTACCCCTTTCGGGTATTTTAGCCTCTAACGAGCTACATAGTACAAATTCCTGCTCAACGACTCGGGTACAGTGGGCACAAATGCTCAACAAGAGGCGACACCCCTGGTTGTAATTCTTGTGCGCTAAGGTGATAGATGGAGAAGCCAAGAGTACAGCCCCGGTTGCCCCGAATCGAAAACTGTTTTTTCTGAAGTTAGACTGTACCTACTACGTATAAGTCTAGCCGTTTATCTATTAAGTTTAGTCCTTACAATGAGTCCAGTCTGGTCCAGTCTTTTGAAAAAACCTAGACCTTTTAATATGGTCGCTACTTATTGTCTATCTCTTAGACCACACTCCTTCAGCCGACTTGTTGTCTTCATGACGAGTTTCGATTATCAAAACATCCATGATATTTTATCTTGCTTATGCAGGACATGGCTTATGTGGGACTACTTGGCAACATCTGTGTTACCGCTCACATGTGCAAGTACTAAGTAAATTAATAGATTGGTTAGTAGTTCGGTCCCCTTGCCCTTGTAGAAAAAGAACCCCCATGAAGCTTAAGTCTTATTCCGGTACAGTAACCACCCGTATTACACTATCTACTGTTAACTACTTCAAGTTTAGTACCACGGAGATTAGCTAGTTATTTAGATACCTAAATTACACGACGATATCCGGTGCGCCAATAACGGTTTGCATGCACACGGCAGACTAGCACCTACATAGCATAGTATCAATGAGGAGGTTAAGAGGAAAAAAAACCCTGAGCTTTCGTATTGTTGCCATGGGCATTAAATCTTAGATGTGCTACTAACGATCTAAGGTAAGAAACATTTTAAACACGGGACACTTCTGTGCCGTGCATTACCTTGGCAATTTCTAACAATTCTCAAGCCGTTGCTTGGAGAACAGTGCATACCAGCGCTCTGTAAGTAAGTATCACTATATAGATCAAGAAACTCATCTCACATTCCTGCTTTTAGGACCAATCATGATCATTGAACGCGCTTAGTCGACCGCGGCACACTACACCACTATATATTAGTAGTCTATAGCACGCATATATTATATGCCTCTAACACATCCTTTCAAAAAGGACATTGTAGATGGATATACATTGCTCAAGATCTCCGTTCCCGGGAGCAACACAGACGGGTAGATCCTAGACTGCTCGGGATAGAGTGCATCTTGCATATAAGATCCGTCTCTTAAGTTTGAAGATATCCATCCATATCGACCTGGATTCAAGGGACCAATAATAGGTTGGGGGATCCGGATCAGCATCTTCACGGGCCAATTAATACATAGTACACGTGAAAAAGGATCAACGCTGTCAACAAATCACTCGCTGCTGCCCCGCGATGAAACAGGATGCGCTTCAAGATCCTGATATGCGACGAAAACCCGCAAATAGGTATATGTCTACCTGGTGAGCAAATGTGGAATTCGGTAAGCATGAAAATAAGCCACATGGCTGCGGCAGAGAAGCGCCTCGTGTTTCGAGAAGGCTTAGAACCCCTCAGCATTTTTCTTTCTAGAACTTCGGCGTGGTTTATTGTAGTATTACGTATTGAGATAGGCTTTGATTTTATTCTATACATACCTACAAGTGGCATAAACGCTTATGTCCACGTGTCGGAAATTATCTTTCCCTCAGCCCTTCATCCCAGGAACTTCTCGTGCATCAGCTGCACATATTTAATCTCCAAGCAGCCTTATCTCGCTGCTGCACTCTATTTCTTACATCGAACTCGGAGCATGCAATACTAACTAACACATCGGACAAAGTTATACTACCTAAGGACACCATCAATAGTGGGCCAAAGGCGATTAATCATATTCCTCTGTTAGGGCCTACTTGTAGGCTCAATATATACACTACTTAGGTAACTTTCATGCATGCGAGGTTTATACGAGAATCCTTGATATAAAACAACTCGTTGAAGTATTCACTTACTGTCTGAGCTGTTCTAATTAGTGAGGCGGGTTCGGTTCCTGACAGCGCTATTGGTACTTACTGGATAGCATATTTTGTTCATGCCACAAGTTATGGTGTAGTACGGGGGATATCGAGACGTTTTAGTGTTCATCTTTATAGAATGTAATGTTTTGTCTTCCCATCCTCAGTCTTGTACGCGTGCTCCAGAGCTGATAAAACCCCAGCTGGTGAGATATTGGCAACAGACTCACAAGATGTATCACGGCAGAGCTCTAGGTAACCTTGCAACATATGCATCGCCGACTAGTATTCCCCCAGTTTTTCCACGCTATCCAGCCGCTACGGCTGAGAATGTCTATGAGCCTGCGAGATCGCGGTTAAGCTCCTTTTCACAGTATTGAATGCATCCTCGGCGTCAGCCCTCCAGCTAGAAACCGCAACCCGAACAGCAGGTTTTCCATCCCAGCTGCTCCCGCTAACGTACCACTCATTACCCTCATTAATCCGCTGCACAAGCACTTTATTAAGCCCGTCGTCTCTCGCACGGAATAAAACCACGATATGAATGTTATCATCAGTAGGAGCCGTAGATCCCGCCTCAGGCAGCAGTATATAGCCGTCGCAGGACCGGATAGCCCTAGCGACAGCACGCGCAGTGATGACCATCCTTTCCATCATCCGCGATATACCCTGTCTCCCCTCGCTCCTCAAAACCGCGTAAACCGGCAGCGCGCGGAAACGGCGGGAGTTCTCGAGCCCGATGTTCAGGGGACTCTGGATCGGAGACGCATTGTCGGAGGAGAGATACGCCGCGTTGGGGTTTTTGAATACATCATTCAGCGTAGATGCTTTTCGCGTGAAGAAGATGCCGTTGTCGTACGGCTGAGTTAGAGCTCGATGGTAAGCTTCTTCTTTAGCTTCTCTGGGTGATGCAGGGGCGAACTCACCACGTTCAGCAGCTTGTGTCCGTCGATAGTCAAACTATCGCATAGCTCTAGCCCGGCATTAACTCTGAGGAGCGAGGAGAATTCACCCCGTTCCGGTAAAAGCCGGGCGAAAACCCCAAATGCTATGACATACTTGAGTTAGCTAAAGTGTTCCAAGGTGAGAATCAAGGCGGCTTCGGACCTCCGTCAACATGGATCCATGCCTGGTACTTGTCAGCTAAGGCTCGAAGCCTCTTCATGTCCTCGATGCCTGTAGTCGCGAACCGGCCTGTATTGACCTCTCCGGCGCTGATCGCTATAATGCTGGCGACGTTCTCGCGCTGCAATTCTCGCTCGACAGCATCTATGTCCAGACGCCACGGCTCCGCGTCGCTGAAGGGTAAGGACTTGACCGAGGCACGGCCGAGTCCTACCACGGATGCTGCTTTTGAAAGTGAGCTGTGCCCCATGCTTGTCAAGACTTGGATTTCTCCAATGCCTGCTTTCATGCACGCTCGTAGCAGCCCGACCTCGCCCACTGACTCGGAACTCCCATTTAACCTCGATGTAATGACTGCCTCGCGACCACATGCCAGGCCGAGAACATTGCTTGCTGTGGCACCAGTAGTAAACGTCCTGCCCTCCCACTGTTCCGGCTCACCTAAACGCAACAAGCGCAGCAGCATCTTCAAGGCGGCATCCTCGACCTCGGTAGCAATTGTCTGGTTGGGGAGATGTACCTGGACGTTCTGGTCATAGGCGCTGACAATATTGTCTGCGACCTCGGCGATCGGAAGGGTAGAACCTGTGACGAAGCCCCAGTATCGACCGCTTCTATTTTGTCCATTTAACCCCGGCACGATGTCATCCACGAGATGAGTCAAGGCCGCCTCTGGGCCAAGACCAGTGAGATAGTCTGTCCTAGAGGCATCTGGAAGCGACGCTCTCGCTGTTGCCAGTTTCTCCAGGCCGGGAAGCGTAGGTGCGTGTTCACCTGGTGCCACAGCGGCTGATTCCCTAATACGGTGCTGAGCCTGTTCTATAAAGCTGTCCATCGTGACTCGAATAGGGGTTCGTGTTCTTTTAAGTCCGATGTCATGCGTGCAGTATGGCCTGATGTTCTTTTCGGGGCTGAGCGGTTTTATGTAGGCGATTCTGAATTGGGTGAATCAGCATTGTGAGATGTCACCTTGGTGGACAGTCGATCCGCATTGTTTACCTTCGGTTGTGCGGTGGATAATATGTTTGTCTTTTTCTTTCAATATCGATCGCAAACTACTTCCTCAGGTTCACATGGCCATGAGTTGCACAGGCGCTAGCTTATTAATTTGCGAGACCCAACGTCTTGTTAGTCTCTACCGTGTTTGGACCAATTATACATACTGCGTAAGCGTACGGCGGAGCATGTTGACTTCGTCATCTGGGCGAGGCTGTGAGCCTCAAAGGAAGGTTGAAGAGCTGTGTCTGTCCTAGAGACAAGAGTGTGGGGTGGTGCATGGTTACGGGGCTATGGTATCGAAGATTAGACTATGTTACCGAGTCACGTATCATGTTGAAAATCATGTTACAATCTGGGGAGGCTTATTTGTACGGTCCTCGCCGATTTTGGCTTGCAGGAGCCTGTACCTAGGTTGGTAGGATATGTATAAGAACGTATTCGTATAGACTTCTTACGCCCCTTTCCGGCTGCTGTAAAGCCCTGGATGCATTGATGTGAAGTTATAAGAATGCGACGTGCTTCTGGAATTCTTGATCCTACGTAGCACTCCCGTTACCTACATATATAGTAGGCAGTGGTCCTTCGAGAGGGACGGAAGCGATATTGCCTATTTGGTGATCGTCGATGCGGGGCTTCGTCTCTAGCGTGTATACTAAGTAGTAATAATGTACAGCGTAAGCGCGATATTCCTGCACATCATCAAGAGCGTGGGTTGGGTCTTAATTGAATAAATAGACCATGTTCGTATGCGTATTTCGCAGCGCTCGCCCGGTGCACTAGGTTAGATACGTCGCAGGTGCTCGCTCCCATCGGTGCAAAAAATACGTCCATAAATATTCCGAGACCGACGCTGCGGAACCCTGTCCGCATACGCGACATTACCAAACAGCATCGATCGTATCCTCCTCGATGAACAGGGGGGCGCCGATGCATCTCATTACAAGCGCTCGGAACCTCACCTGGCTCGAATCACAAATCGAAAAAAAGCTCCTGTTACCCGGTTACCCTGACTAGGAAGTGTAATAACCCTCATGCCCCAATCTCGCTTTAAAGTTGCAATACATCCAATTCTGGCTGTTGACGAGAGGGACGCTGCGTTGCTGAGTACGTATTGGTCTAGGCACCCCAGTACTGACTGAAAGCTGTATAATGAGCTCGTCCCTACACTGTTTTTGCCAAGGTTGGTGATCCATTGGTGTGAATCGCCGTTCCCAAATCCTGTGGCTGCAGACTTGCCCACTCTAAGCCTCTTGCTGTAGTCCGGGCTAGGCGGACACGTCAATGAGGCGTTCGAGCACTATCTACAACCGATCGGCTGTTGTGTAGCAACTTATGCTATTGTCGTGTCTGGTTAGCTCAGGCCCAGCCAAGATCAACAACCTGATTAGGTATATGGGTCTGCGTTTCCGACAGTGTGGTTCAACTTGTCAGCTGGAAATACCGTTCAACTTCTTACTTCATCCCTCAGTCATCATAAGTGTATAACCCCAACACCCCTATCGCGCTTGCCCAGACGCCCCATTGATTTCTTGATATTGTTCGCATACCTTACTCCTTGTCAGTGATTTGAGGTATACCGATAGCTCTAATTTCTGCGGGTGCTTAGAATCCTTTCACAAACCCGATCTTTCAGTCGGTTCTAATCAACTTTAATCTCGGACAATCATCAGACGAATGAAGTTTCATGTCTTCCCAGCAATCAACTGACAGAGAAGGCGAGGGTGCCCTTGAGACCGCCGTAGGTGGTTCTAAAGAGGGGACCCGCGACCCAGATCCAGAGCTGCCACACTTACCTCCTGGACCACCCTTTGATCTTAACAACTTCCCCTTTACATTCGAACATGGATGCGGCACGTCTCGTTCTGCACACATTGAACCCGATGTGAGATTGCCCGTGTCACAGTAGCAACGATTGCAAGAATTATATGCTAATCGTCGAAAAGAGTGACCCTTCTAAGTCTCCAAGCTATGAATGGTATGTTGATCCGATGCGGGTAAGACGTCTCCAGATGAAATGCTGATGTAAACTATAGGGATGGCGAGTCGATAACGAGCAGTGTTACGGCATACAGAGAGGAGAATGGTAGGACATACCATGCATATAGCGACGGATGTACGTTAACTCCCCTCCCCGCTTCTAAATCGTGAATTCTGGACGACTGACCAGTCTTGCATATCAGCGTACCATTATCCCAACGACTCTTTAGAATTAGAGAGGCTAGACTGGCAATATATATGTCTTAAGCGCTTATTCAACGGCAAGAATTACTTCGCTCCGTGGTCCCAAGAACGGCCCCCGAAGAGGATACTCGATCTAGCCACGGGGACTGGGCTGTGGGCTATGGAGATGGCCGAGGAATTTGAATTGTCGACGGTCGTTGGAACAGACTTGTCGCCTATACAGCCTGAATATGTCCCGCCAAATGTGCATTTTTATATCCACGACGCGTAAGTCTGAGCGTATTCCTTGGTGCTAATACGGATGGAAGTCCTTGGATCGCTCCTGATGTGGTACCTAGAGGCCACCGGTGGCCTATCATCGTTGACAGGGCGTTCAGATTCTGATGCCTTCTCCCAATGCTTGTGTATTCATCAAGTGAGACGATGATCTTCTTGTATATGTGAAATTGACCTGGCCTCTGTTTAGGAGACTGGATGAGTGGTGGTGGCCCGACCCCTTTGATTATATCCATGGTATGTGCGAAACCAGCGCAGCCGTACCCAAGATTAAGGTGACAGTTGTTACCTATCTTTCTATTGTACTAACACACCCATGTAGTACGCGCTCCCTTCATTCTCGCAAGCCAGCTTCGAATGACTGAAAATCGCGGCCTCGAAACGAACTAGAGGCACCGATTCCTGTAAGCGCCAACTTGATTCTGACCTTGACTTGCTGACAAGCTGTAGATACGAATGGCACTGGGCGCGTGGGAGAACTTCGAGACTGACGTGGCTCGAAAAGCCTTCGATCACCTAGAACCTGACGGTTGGTTCGAGGCCCAAGAATTGCTCCCAAAACTTGGGTGCGACGATGGATCGATGCCTGCCGACTACGCTCCAAACCTGCTCTTCAACGACCTGGAAGACTGCGCAAGGAGGGAACAGCGACCACTCGACATTGCCAAAACCTATAAGCAGGGCCTGATCAATGCGGGTTTCGTGGACGTCACGGAGCAGGTCTACAAGATCCCGATCAACGGATGGGCGAGGAGTAGGAACTGGAAGACTCTTGGGGACCTGTGGAACGTAAATTGTCTAGATGCCATACAAGGCGTTGCTATGGCGCTTCTGCATCGCGCACGAGGCCTAAAACGGCATCAGATCGAGGTAGATATGACTGGTTGGAAGCCTGGGGAGATGCTGGACTTGAGCTGACCATTTCGTAGATACATCTGATGGAAACTCGACGGGGCCTTTCTGATAAATCTGTCCACGCGTACCAGAGCTGTTATGTTGTACTAGGACGAAAACCGAAGCCAGATGAAGTCGTGGCGACAACTTCGGAACCTCAATAACAAGGGTAGACCTACGGGTCTATCGCATTCTTTATATAAGTATTATTGTGTGTCTAGATATAATCATGACAAGGCAACTAAACCAGTATTGAGTATATCCATGCGTCCCGGCTGTGAATACCTACCTACCAGTGTATGATAGAGCCAACTAACTCGCCTCATGTGTTAGGTGTTAAGAAAGAGAAGTACCAGAATCTCGTAGAAGTGTGCATCTCGATACCTGTAAGTATTCGGTCACAGTTAGAAGAGGCATCGAGTAATAGTGCTTCGTTAGGCACACACGCAATAGTGTTACCAGAGGTGTTTCTGTGACTCGATTAGGAGCGGAAAGGAGCGGAAAGGAAGGTAAGAACGGCCGGGGGCGTGAGCGGCCGGCGCAAGGGACCAGGTCACTGCTGCTAGTAAGCGGTCTAGGCCGCACGCAATGAGAAAGCGTGTAC
This sequence comes from Xylaria sp. FL1042, assembly GCA_022495085.1. Lineage (NCBI taxonomy): Eukaryota > Fungi > Ascomycota > Sordariomycetes > Xylariales > Xylariaceae > Xylaria > Xylaria sp. FL1042. The sequence goes on along the minus strand of MU380170.1, from coordinate 86,392 downwards.
CACGGCCGCCCCTTTTACGGGGCACCATGCTCTCTTGGAAACCTCTTTGCACCTGGGTAAAATAGCAGCAATGCCCACTAAGTCCACTACGGGCTACTCTATGCCATGTATGGGCCCCTGTCGACCCGCCGTCTCGTGCTCCCCCAGATAGAGTAGCACTGCAGCGCCCTGTATGCTGCTGTAGTTTAGTGAGGTAGTGCAAGGGCCAACAAAACCAACAGCCTACGTAGTACTACTATACACGGTGCATACACGACACTAACTTCACTACATATCCACCTCACTCATCGCATCTCTCACGATTCGAGAATAAGACTGACTAATGTTAGGATTGTTCTGCTCTGTTTGAATGTATTGATTCTTGTTTCTCCTTCTCTCTCTTACTATACCGGTCTCCTCAGTCAGTTACTCTCGATCCAGCACTCCCTGTCTTGGCCGGATTGCCTCTCCTTTCTTCCCTCTTCCTTCTTGTACTACACTACTCCTACTCCAATGCAGCTCGACGGTTGCGCCAATCCCTAACTTTCTCAAGAACCAAGGCACCCCAGCCTTCATTCGGCACGGGCACATCCTCTCCCAGCCGGCCAGTTATTGGATCGCCCAATATCCAGGCCTGTGTCACCCAGGCTTTTTTTATTAGCATTCATTATTGTTGTTGTTATTTTTGTTTTGTTTTTCTCGAGCTGATACCTACACTACATTACGTATAAACGATACGAGAGAAGGATAACCAGAAGAGGACCTGATCTGACCTGACCTATACGTGGCCTTGATTACCACTTTTCTTCGAGGCTCTTAGTAACCGCAAATTACTTCCACCCGGTTTCTACTAATAGGTGCTTTTCTGGGTCGACGTTACTCCAATCCTACTTTAATCCTACCGTGATCTGCCCGTCCGTCGCGTGCGCACTCTTGGCGTCTGTATATATCCTAGAAGCACACGGGAAGAGCTGCTCCTTTTAATACCACGCGCGACTCGCTCAGGGACAGATCATGGCCGGACTCATGAGCAAGCGCCAACAGGCTCGCAACGAGCGCGCCCTTCAGGACCTCGTCCAGAGTGTCCCCGGCAACAACGTGTGCGCCGACTGCGGCGCCCGAAACCCATGTACGTACTTCTGCTTCGTTGAGTTCCCTTCCTCGTTACACTGCGACGTTTGCTCTCTTCCGAAGGGAATGCTGACATGCCGACTTTCCCAGCCTGGGCGTCATGGAATGTATGTATAGGTGCACCGAATCACAACCCGCCCCTTTCCCCATCGTGGTGCGACCCTTTCGACCCTTTCGACCCTTGCGATGGCGGCGCGCTTGCCCACTCCTAGCCGGTAGGATCGAGTAGTATTGAGATGGCGGAGTGCTAACAACTATGATTACAGCTGGGCATATTCCTATGTATGCGGTGCGCTGCCATCCATCGCAAGCTGGGAACTCACATTTCCAAAGTCAAGTCTCTAAGCATGGATAGCTGGACTAATGACCAAGTCGAGGTACGACAACCACTTAAGACCTCGACTTCCCACCATACGAGATTCTAATTGCCCCCCGGAGTAGAATATGAAGAAAACAGGAAACGCCGCGTCGAACAAGACCTACAATCCCCAGGGCAAGAGACCGCCCGTGCCTGTCGATGCCGACGAAGCCGATTCCGCCATGGAACGATTCATTCGAGCTAAATATGTGCAACCGTCCAGTCGAACCCCGACGAATGGCCCAACGAGACCCAACACAGGAAGTTCAGACGAAGGTACACCTCCGCCACTCCCGCCTAAGACGGGTACTCGGTTCTTCAAGTCGGGGACGCTCTCGTTTCGATCCAAGAAAGATCCTCAAAGTCCACGGGAGCCCACGTCTCCGCGTGACGACAACTCACGCAATAAAGCACCTAAAGTCTTTGGGGCCAGTATACACCAAGATAGTGTAGAAGCCACAGCCATAAAGCTGACACAGCTTCGTGACATGGGATTCGCGGACGATAAGCGCAATGCCATGATTTTAAAGGGGGTTAATGGCAATCTAGAAAAGACGATCGAGGCTCTGGTGCGTCTAGGTGAAGGAGGCGGCGCGATTTCTCCAGGCTTGACGACTCCTCGGGATCCTGCATCAAGGTCGCTGACGCCGAAGCCAACAAAAACGGTTACGAACGGTCTATCTCTGTCGAAGCCGAGCCCTCCTCTCCCAATTCAAAGTCCATTGTCACCGTCCAATGATCCGTGGGAAATATCACCATCACCTGCGCAACCCCAATCTTCGCAATCCACCGGTACATTGCAGAACAAGAACCCTTTTTACAATAATAACCCCTTCGGTGCGCCGAGTCAACAGAGTGAATACAACTTGAGCCAGTCTATACAGAACCTATCGCTTGCACCATCACAACCACCGCTCTTCCCCCACCATACAGGAGGGGCGCCTGCGACGCAGCCGGTATCTCAACCTACATATTCGCATTCTATGACTCCGCCCATGCCTCAGATTCAAAACTTCGCGTCGATGGCGTTTAATAGCAACCAAACATACCCTCAACCTTCGCAATCACCACAGCCAGGCTACAATCCCTTTTTACAGACCCCTGCCACAACCCAGTACCAGCCTCAACAGCCTTTGTCCCTTAACACATCTCCGTTCCAATACCAGGGGCCTCTCACAAACAACCCATTCACAAAATCGCCAACGAGAATAGCTCCACCGATGTTAAATCAAATACCTGAGCAATCACAGCAAAATGTATATAATTCACCCCAGACGCCGTACAGTGCCAATCCTTTCATGACGATGAACCAACCAGCTCAGGTATCTCAACCTATGCAACAGCAACAATGGTATCAACAGAACCAGCAGCAGTTTCAAAACACCCAGGCGGGGTATGTCCCCCAACGGGCAAACAAGGAGTCGATTATGGCCTTATACAACTACGCGCAACCCGCACCAGTCTCTATGCCATCACCAGGGCAGGCAGTCCCTAATCCCTTTGAGACCAATTCAATTGCTCCCGCTCAGCCGCAGACACAGATATCTTCTCAGCAAAGCCCTTCAACTGCAGCAAACAATCCATTTTTGAGCACCGTGGCCGCTCCTACACCTTCTAGCTTTGCGCCCACTAACAACGCGGCTTCTAGTGCAAGGAGTCGAGAGAGTATGATGCTTGGGATGGAAATGGCCTGGAATAACGGCCGGCACAGCCCGGATGCATTCGCGAGCTTGAGTGCGAGAAGTGGATAACGAGGTGTCTGGGCTTTATATCCGCCATAATGTGTAGAGATCTGTGTATATTGTACGAACACGTTTTGTAGTGATAATATAATGAAGCCTCGTCACGAGGAAAGGGTATGCATGGGATAATGTCTCAGTCGAAGAAGAAAAAAAGACAAGTAGAACGAAAGATGGCTCATTCTCATTTCACACTGCAGACCTATGTTTTTACTTTTAAATCCATTAAAAAACTTTCACTTGTGAATCTCCTTGAGCGAAAACTCCTCCCACGTGACCTCCTCCAGATCATCGAAGGCACCCTCCTCCTCCACGCGCACGACCTCGCTCCAGCCCCGGATCAAACCCCGCCAGTAACACATTTCCGCAGCAGGACTGAAGTAGCCGCCGCCCTCGAAGAGCGCGCGCTGCCGACGCGCGATGCCCTCGGCCACGCGCGGGTGCGCTTCGAGCCAGGCGACTGTAGCTTCCAGGTCGCTCCAGTCTGGGGCTACGAAGACGATGTTCGCTTCCGAGGGGGGGTACTCCGTTGGCCAGGCTGTGCGGACCCAGGGGGCTGGGTAGGGGGATAAGGGGGGTGGTTTTTCGCGGTCGCCTAGGTCTATTGGGTGGCGGGGGAGGCCGGTGCCGCTGCTAGATGTTGTCTTCTTCTTTCCGCTTTCTTGTTGTTGGTCGTCTGCTTCTCCTGGGATCAGCCACTGGTGCGGCTCGGTCGGGGGAGAAGACGGGAAGAAGAGGGAGGAGAAGAGGGAGCGGAGGGAGAGGCGGGATGAGGAGGAGGAGGAGAAAGAGGGGGGTAAGGATGGGTGGTTGGATGAAGAAGATGAGGATGAGGAGAAAGAAGAGGGATCCAGCGTGTAGCTGAAGACGGGCCGCAACAGATGCGTGACGTGCTGGATCCACGCCACGGGGGGCGTCAGCACGACGCTCGCGCAGAGGTTGTGGAACTGGAAGCGCCCGCTGTACGTCACGCCCTCGGTGTGGATGATGTACTTGTACCGGCAGAAGTCCTCGATGCGCACGGCGTTGGTCGCGTTGCGCTCACCATTTTCCATCATCATCATCTTCTTCCCATTTGAAGACTCCGCCGCCGTCGCCGTCCAATCTAAGGCTTCTATGTCGGCCCATTTTCGCGCGTCGGCATTTTTCTTGTTGGTGTTGGTGTTGGTGTTCTTCGCGATGTTCTCGTCGCTGGTGCCGAAGGCTCGCACGAGGTTTTGCCGCAGACGGCCGGCGCGCGGGTTGTTGAACCATGTTGTGCCGCGCCATACGGCGCGGGGGATCTTCGATGAGAAGGGGGTGCTGCTCTCGACCTTTGCGATGCGTGCTGCGGCGCGCGGGAGCGAGCCGATGAAGGGGAGGGGCCACGAGTAGAAGCTGAAGTGCGGGATCGGGAAGAACCGCTTGGTCTCGCCAGAGGCTGTCTTCTGCAGCGCGACGTCTGCTGGCCGCGAGTACGAGAACGTCCCTGCTTGCGGGTCGTCGTGGTGGTTGAAGGCGAAGATGGTGTTGGGGATGTGCGAGAAGGGGGATGATGGGGGTGATGATGCCGGCCGCGGCCAGGTTAGGAGCGCGTTAGCGATTTGGTGTAGCGTTGCTGATCGGTGCGATAGCATGTCTCTGCTTAGGTCGCCCTTCCGCGCTGCTGAGAGGATGTAGAGCTGTTGAGTATGTTAGTCAACGTGGTCTTTTTTTCTCTTTTCTCCTTTTTGCTTTCATGTTTCCGGTCCGGGGCCTTACCTGGCCGTCCCGGATCCGCGCTATTAGGGGGCCGAGATCATTCGCCGGCCGCTCGAGTTTGAACGGGCCCTTTGCCACCTCATCATCCACCTGATCTAGCAATCCGGGAAAACTCGCGCGGCACTGATCCTCCGTCAGGAAGCGATTGCTTAGGAGTTCCGCGGGGAGAGCATTACGTCTCTCCTCTTCCTTCTGCCGCTCTTGCGGTCGGGTCTGCGACTGAGACTGGTACGCTTCCGGGTTTGTCGACCGCGAGCCATCCAGACTTTCGTCTGGCACGAGCAGAAAGCAGTAGATAGCGAGGCAGACGACGGAGATGATGACGATTTGCCGGAGCCGTGCCGTCTGCCTCGCGCTACGATGATGTATGTGCGAGACGCCCATGGTACAGACGTTCGTTCAATGGGTTATGACTGGCGTCAGAAGAACGGCTAGAAATTTGATTCCGTTGCTCTTTTCTACATCCTCGCTCCGTCCGCTGCTTTCCCTTCCCTTTCTCTCTACTATTGGCGTCACAAATCAGCCTCCGTGGACGTTCGTTTGCCCGTTCCGGCGATGGTATTAGAACTTATACTACTTTATAGGCCGCGCCGCCAAGCAATTGAAGAAACCGAGAAAAGAAGCAAAACGGAAGCGAAAGGGTGGAGTTTCTGCAATGCGCGCCCCCTTCATCGCGGGCGGACGCGAGTGGGCAGATATGTCAGATCGACTCATCTTATAAGTGTCTCCGGGACATGTGCCTCCGAAACGGGGAATATGGCTCCTGTTTTTGTCCGTCTTTTTCTACTATTTCCTGGGTCTCGCTTCTTTCTTCATGGGGTATTGCCTGGGGTCCGAGCCGAGTTGCGTGCATCCATGCATGAATGGATCTGCATTACAGGCCCCCGGTTCGTGGGGAAAATTAATTGAACTATCCCCGCCCTGGAAGGACTTTATTATTTGTTCAGTGTCGGCTTCTTAAGTATATATAATAGGGTTGGTTCCTGATGGGGAACATTCCCAATGGTCAGAATATAGTAAAAGAGTTTGGAAGCATAAGAAGGTTTCTTGGATGTGGGGAGTGTATACTAATTGGTTTGTTGTAAGAGTATATATCCTTAAAGTAATGTACAACTTGAGATGGGTACTATATAAGTTAGGTATATCCAAGCCCTATGAAAAAAGACTTCTAAATCTAGGATTAGGAACAAGCATCCGGCTTGCCGTCTTGTATTCTTCCGACCGTTGTTGGTAATTTCCATTTTCGCCATCCCCATTTAATCCCTTCTCTGGTTTTGCTTAGACCATTGTTGCTCAAAAGTGCTGATGTTTCGCCTTGCAGCGTCCAATCTGTCTTTATCGGCGTCGCTTTCGCGGGGCAGAAGCAACCTTGCTGGTAGCGTTGGCTCTTCACTGCGATATAATTCGAGCATAGGAGAGGGCTCGTGGCTTTTACCCCTGAGGCCGCTCCCGGTCAGCTACCAACTATTGCCGAAAGGAACCCCCATCTCGCTAATCTCGTGCAATTGGCCCTGTTATAATACAACATCGGTAGGGTATAGCCACTTACAACAACTTGCTATCGGCAGTGAGTATAGGCGATGGTGGGAGTGAAACTTTCGACATTTTTCCACTGCCTTAGACTTTTGGTATCTAGACCTTTGAATAAATGTACCGACGTATGTTTTATAGCGAGTAAGAATTGAATTGACACGGCGAAATATAGGTACTGATGGCATGGCAATAGATTGGGAGCACATCTCGTGAGACTACGGGTTCTTATATTACACGACAGGCAGTCAGTTTAGAGCCAAACAGCGTTGACTGTGAACAACGGTCCTGAGCAATGTCCTAATATTCATAACTTGGAGCTATCCAAGGCCTCGCGAAGAGAGACATTGAGCAATGGAGACCGATTTGTACTAGAGGAATGGTGACTGAACTAGGACTCGTTTTGCGCAGGTGCGCGTAACGTAGGACTCGGCTGGGCTGTCTGCGCATAGCCCCCAACAATGGTGAGCAGAGCTGAAGTTCAAGCACACCTCCCATTTACAGTCTTCGCAGGTACCCTGTTCGAACAAAGTGGTCTGTGGTTCAGATACTTTAGACAAGATCAAAATCATCAACTCGACACACGTCGTATTCCCATACTATCTAATCGCGACAATATCCTAAAGATATTCAAAGGCTCATATTCACCTTACCAATATAGTAATTTCGTTAATTCTCTTTTAGACAGTCCTTACACGTGTGAGTGCAGCTAACAATGTGGCCAATACCCTCCGAACAGCCGCTACCATATCGTGACCGTGACGGCGATACTAGAAGCCTGGCATCTGTTCCGAGTCTGAGGAGCTCAGAATGCACTATAGATTCGGTCCCGAGTTCCAACGAGTCTCCCATCGAACTCCCTTTCAATAAGTCATTTCTCCAGTCGTCTCGAGAATCAGTGCAGTCTTGTCTGTATCATCACTCTACCCGAGTCGCGGACTCCCAAAACCACCTTACTTGCCCAATGTGTGAGACCGAGTCCCACCTGCCACTCCTTGAGTGTATTCGATGCGCAAGTCAACTGTGCCAATCCTGTTACAATGACCAAGACCCTTGCCATTGGCTAGACCCGATGGGACAAAACAGAAAGGCTGGCAAATTCATAACTAAAACTGGTCAACAACCACCATCGTCCATACGGAGTCGTCGTGTGATCTCTGTGATGAATAGATTTGACGAAGATTGGGGCAGATTTAAGCACACAAGAAAGCTTGACCACAAATCGCCTTGGCCTTCTGCATTAAGCATCGAAAGCGCTGCTGTTGAAGGAACAATCAACAAAGAAAGTCCCACAAGGTGTCCTCAAGGCAGAGGTTTATATCTGTTTGACATTCGTAATTCATCTGACGCGGCAACCGACGAGGAATCTTCATGGTCATCATCACACGATGGAAGCTGTGACACTACGAGAGCATTCATTGAAACACGGAAGGAACAGGCTATTGAGCAAATCATCCGGGCGATAACACAATGGCTTCGGCCTCAGTTCCTACAGGCACATAAGATCGCGAACGGAACTGGAACTGGTTCTCCCGAGTGTGGGGGAACATCATCCGGTATACAAGACCGACCCTCGGGAAATCAAGGTCAACCGGCAATGAAAAGAAAGCTAAGCGACGGAAACAATGAAGAAGGTGAAAACGGAGATGACGATAAAGATTACTCAGGAGTCGATTATAAGAAAGGCAAGGGGAAATCAATGCAGAGGTTTGCTTGCCCCTACTTCAAGTATAACCCAACAAAATATCAAGGGTGGCCAATATGTCCCGGCCCCGGGTGGGCGGACGTTTATCGAGTCAAGTGAGTCTTGCTAACTACATAAAATTTCACACGATCCTGACAATGGTGTACAGGGAACACTTATACCGTAAACATCGGCAAGCAAAGTTCAGATGTGCGCGTTGTTGCGAAAGCTTCGAATCCGAGCAAGATTATGTCGATCATCTGAGAGCTCCCATACCGTGTGAATTAAGAGAGAGCGAACCGATTGAAGGCTTTGACGCAGACCAAGAGAGACAGCTTAAATCGAGGAAGAAGAAAAGCCACATTGTTTCCGAGGTTGATAAATGGAGAGCTGTTTTTCAAATCCTATTTCCACATATTTCGGCGGATGAAATCCCAAGCCCTTGTAAGTATTCTAACCAAAATCTCTAGTGCGCCTCTCTAACCGAGGAAAAAGTCTACGAGTATGGGACGCATTCAAACAGCAGTCTGACTGAATGCGAGGAGTTCGTCCTTCGCGAGATACCACTACGGTTGCGGCAGATCTTAACTCCAGAATTCGATAGAGACTTTCAAATTTTAGAGCAAAGTCTTAAAGCTCGGGCCATCGAACATACAAAAACAATCATAGCAGGCTTGTTCCAGGAATTTCGTAAACTGCACCACCATGGTGCTGTCTCGACTACTTTGACCCCTGAACCTAGCGAATCGCAGAGCCATACAGGCCCAAGCAGCTTGTCGCAGGCCCAACAACCCTCATGGTTCGATTCTCCGGAAAACAACATGGATTTCTTGGATGCTGCAGACCTCGACATCGATTTCTCGTTTGCAGATGAAAGCCTATCACCCTTTAGGCCTATCCAGCTTCAAGATATTGACGGGGCACAAAGGGATAAAGAAAGTTGCGCCCGGAAACACTCTGATTCTGGATATGAGTCGAATAACCCTGAGCGACCTATTGAGCTTGTTGTAGACGAAGAATGAATCTACGTTTCTCTAACGAGCAAAAATGAACACAGATCAATTCCTCGCAAAGGAAGCCCACCTAGTGCAAACGCAGCCAACACATACATTTCAAACCCCAAAGCAGGCCAAGAAATATGTGGCCATTGAGGTGTCGCTTAAACAGACGAATCATTGACTATTAACCCCATCGACCCGGATCGTTTAGCTTGGCAACATCGACTAATTCCGATTGGCCTCCCGGGTCGACGTGCGATGTAATCCTCGAAAGGTCGGGTGTATCGTAATTGTTAACGCGGGCTTCTAGTTTTTTTTCTTTTTTTTTTCTTTCTGGTTGTCTAGAGCTTGCTTGGCAGGATTGGCTACAAACTGGCTAGCTCCAAAGATAGGGGACCAGTAACTTCCGAAATACTCTTGCTACGAAATCCATAAAGGACTATCTATAGATCACGTATGCGGGGGTCTAGATTAGTGTAGTGACTAAACGGAGTGCACATTGTGCCGGGCATTGGATGAGAATGGGTAACGAAAGTGTGAGTAGTATTGAAGAATAGTCAATGGTCTCTGGGTTTCTGGCGTGTACTTACTACTTGCTTCTGTAGAGGAAAAAAACTCGATCGTAAATACGACAATTAGTATTCACTCAGCATCGCAACCAATGAGATGATGACCAACCTAACTCGGTTATCTACACTACACTAGCTAGTCTAGGTACGCCTTACACTAGAACCATGTCTGGCGGGTAGACTGACTACTAAGTAGGTAGTCTAGCAAATGCTGCTAATAATAACGAAGCGGGGGAGGGTCTTTTTCACGAACACTCTTCACTCTCACCAGATCACCATTTCGACTGCCTCTCTCATACCCGATATACCAATTGCGAAAAATCCACGTCATCACTACGCAGGGTCACTACGACATCCAAGTCTACACAAATTTACGCAGAGCTGCCAATCCTCACCGAGAGAACATGGTATACACAATCGTGGTCCACCTCCGCGCCAAGCCCGGCAAAGAGAACATCGCCAAGGTGCACGCGAAGCTCAACGAGGCCTCGGCCATCTACTCCAAGGACAAGGAGACCATCTCGTGGTTCGTGATGCAGAGCGTGCACGACCCGCAGGACTTCACCATCGTGGAGCGGTACGAGAACGAGGGCAGCCAGAAATACCACCTCGAGAACCCGTACTGGAAGACCTTCGACCCCTTCGTCGTGCCGCTGCTCGAGAAGCCCATGGATCTGAGGAGGTTCGAGGAACTCGCGCCCGTCGAGGGCGAGGAGGCTCTGCTGAAGTAGTGTATATGTACTGCCTATGAGGTGGTCTCGATGGACTCTCATTGATGGCTCTGGGCTGAAACCGACGAGTCGAAACGGGAAATGTGTAGCGAGTTAGACAGAACCGCGGGAAACCCCGCCTTATAAACATTTAATCGAGAGATTTACTCTCCTTACAGAGCGACCTTCCCTCCCAGCTAGCTTCAATATCGCATAGATGGGACTTTTTCATGCTTACGTTAACCCAATAAACCGTGAAACTCCCAACGACTGTCGTCTACGTGATAGGATTTTCATTAGGTCGAGGCGGAGCGAATCGGTGTCCACAAGGCATAGTAAGTCTCCAGTTGGATTTCAGCTCGTTTCGTCAACAATAAGGCTGTGAGCTGTGCTACTATATAGTCTAGGACTAGCGTATGAGATGTTTAAGTAGTCCTAGGCATATTGCAAAGTTGCATCGGTTATCACGGAGCTGTCGAGGCCTCCGTCATTTGGGTGCTATCTTATAATGACAACGTTTCATCGTTCCTTTTAACAGGCATCCGTGCCAACTATGATCCTTGGCAAGCGGCGCAGCCCGCGCCCGTTTCCAGCGGTGGTCCCTTGCAGCTGTGGGTTGGTAGTCCAATCCGCAAGAGATCCCGCCCGGAGCGAAAGCGAAAGCGGAATTAACCTCATTAAATCTACCGCTTCAAAGCCCAAAGAAAGAGGTATATAGAAGAGATATATAAAATAGAAAGGAAGAAAAAAAAGAGAGGACTTAACAGTATGTATAAATGATTCTAGCTACATAGGTAATGGTTTCCTTTAACGGGAAAACATGTTGTTTGATTTATCTCTGAGACAGTATTGTTTAGACGATTTGCGGAACGCGTCCTGTTTTGATCCCGCTTGTGCCGAAAGCAAACCCCGGAGCTGAAAAAGAATAATAGCAGTGGCATTACTACTCATATGAGATCCTATGGCTGTGGTATACTACACTAATGCGTAGGAGCGGAGGAGCAATAGGCAGCCGGAGATGAGTGCCAACTTGAGTCACGTTTGGTTGGGGGCCGAACGTCGCGATGCCTGCCAAGTGTATTCCGCAGACTCATATCCCCAATTCGGCTTCCCTAGATATGCCAAGATAACCAGCCACCAAATAAACTACGATCTCGAACCCTTGCGATATCAACCAGAGGTCTTGTTTACAGCCGTAAAGGCTTAACCTTGGCAGGCATAAAGCTTCTGACCTAGAAATAGCAGCAGTACAGTGCAAGAATTTACTCAGGCGGGGCCTTTATACATATAGAAACGTAGCTCATATTTCTCGTCTGAACGCACGATAATATCGAAACGGAAACAAGAATATAACTAATTGGAGTGAATACAAGTATTCACCGCGTTAGATTCGAGGCAGCGCAAGTCACCTTGATATTCGAAGTATGTGTCGTCATTATATCACCACTACCCCTATTCGTCAAATTCTCGGTCTTCCGGAGGTGGAAGCGACATGCCACTCACGTTCACGGTATCTGCCCACCAGCACAGGCTTAGCCTCACAGTATCATGGAGGATGCGCAGCCTCCTGCTGATGCCAAGAAGCCTCATGCTCGAAATGGACGGTTGAGGCTATATGTAGAAGCACCATGGTACTAGCTTGTGATCCTGGGACCAGTGCCAAGACGACTCAAAAGATGGTGAACTTACATCATCTATAGTATGCCAGGCTCGCCCTACCTCTCTATATGAGCGGTACCCTGCTCATCTCACTCGTTTTCTTCTCTCCCTGACATCATGGTATTCATGATGGCGCGTTTAGGCCGCCGTGGGTGCCTCTTCGCGCCGTCACTATCCTTTCTAGTAGGATGTATTGTCGCTCTTTCGCTGTTGCAGCAGGCCTATGGGCGCGCTATGTGCGGTATCTTGGACCAAAGAAGTACGTTGAATCCAAAGGTCGTATGTGTAGTTCTAGTAACTGATTGCTAAAACTTGGTGTAGCTGCAATCGTTGATGACCGACTCTTCTTTTGTAGTGGAAACTACTCGTTTGACGATGATGGCCTCCCGCGATATACCACCAGTTCCATTTACTGGCTTCATTTGAACGATACTGTCAATGTGACAGGCCCCATCGATTTGGCACTGCTTGGAACGGCAGACTTACCTAGCGAGAGTCTCAGCGGCGGAAAGAACCCCGATCCCGGCGGCTCTGCTGGGACCTTCTTCTATGACCATACGATGTTATACCCATATGCCGGTCTAGTCGGACCTGAGGCCAAGTAAGTAATTCTCCGAGATTTTCCTTCTCTTTTATTTATTACTTAGCGGCATTTTGGAGTTCTAGGCTTCATCTCGGCCCAATGTCATATTTCAGGGACTCTCTCCCCATCACGAAGCCCCTAAGGATTAGACTCAAAATGCGCATAGCTGACCTTGAGCGCTACAGTGGAATCAACAATGCGCTCTATGCGTTTAATTCAAGTAGCGATGAATGGGCGCTGGTGCCAGTTGAGGGTGGTAAAATCTCTTTTGGCGATAACAGCGAAGGTGTGTCCGCAAGTGACCCACGAACAGGGACCTCTTTCTATACCGGAGGATGGATAATAGCATATAACGGCACATTAAATGGCACCGTAAAGTTCCGATCATCCAATAGCGATATTCCCAACTGGAGCTTTGAGACAGCCGTTGGCGGTATGCAGGGTCCGGACATACTGAAGGGCTCAATGGTTTATGTTCGGAAGGGTCAGGCAGGCATCCTGGTCGCGTTTGGTGGCTACCAAACCGCTTACCCCGGGACCGAAATTCCTGACTCGCCCTGGGATCAGCGTCCGTTTTACGACATATACATTTATGACATCTTCTCAAGTACTTGGTATCACCAGACCGCCACTGGCGAGATACCCGACCTTCGCACTGAGTTTTGCGCTGCTGTTTCTTCCGCTCCCGACGATTCGAGCTTCCAGATCACTATACACGGCGGCTGGGACCAGTTGAGGAGACGGGCTTTCAATGACGTTTGGGTTCTAAGTTTACCATCATTTAGATGGATCAAGGTAGAAGATTCAGGCAACCCTGATCTCGCGGGCGTGGATCAGCCAGGACGGAACCGGCATAAGTGTGATATGTGGAACGAGACATCGATGATTGTCACGGGAGGTGAGATCACTCTAGGGGAGTGGAACACTACCTTGCTCGCTCAGATGTGTAATCCCTCGTATCCGCCTATCAAAGTGTTGGATACCTCGACGTATACATGGCAAACACAATTCAACCCCGGTCTGACGTACTCAGTACCGGAGGTAGTGACGCGCGTGATCGGAGGAGAGTAAGTAATACCCTGACCAACGCTTTATTGACTTGCATTGCTGACACATTTTAGCTCTTCAGGAGGCGCCGTTATTACGGAACCAGAACTCGGATGGGAATCAGGAGATTTAGTAGATATCTTCAGGGAGACGGTGGTAAGAGACACATATGTCCCTCCGGGAAGATCAATCCAAAAGAACCCTTCGAACACCTCATCTAACACCTCGTCCTCCCCCGTCCCTTCTCACGCTTCTAAGCCTACTGAGCTGAGGAACCCCTCCGCTTCAAACACGGATACACCGGACAAAAGCCAAGCCGGCGTTAGCCTTGGCACTGGTGCTATCGCGGGAATCGCAATCGGCGGTGTTGCGGTTCTTGCGAGCGTCTTCGCAGCTCTCTTTTTCTGTTGCATGAGGAGGAAGAACCAAGCACCAGACAAAGCTCCTACACCCAGCACATCCAGCCTCCCCAGCGTCACAACGGTCCCGCGTATAAAGAGATGGCACAAACCCGAACTTGACGCGATCATGGCACAGAGGTACGAGCTTGCTGTGGAGGACCGCATTCACGAGGTGCAAGGTGACTACATAGCAAAACGGAAGCAAGGTCGGGAGAAGGGGGTTCTGCCTGTTACTTCGGCATTTCACTAAGCATAAATAATTAATAGAAACCATTATAAGTATATCGTATGCATCTCTAACTCTATGTTTGATTCCGTTTCATAATATCTCATTCGAGCTGATGATAGTTGGTCGCATCGCACGAAACGAATACTGGCCACAGTCATCACCCTGCGACATTATTCGACCGATGTCGGGCTTTCGAAGTTGGCCAAATCTTGATCTACGATCCACTACAGTTCCTCTAGTCATCGTTAATATCACGTTGCTATTGTTACTGGGGGTGTTCTGCAATGTCTCCCGCCTCTTATAGGGTTCATTACATGTGGTCCCGTGCATTGCTCTTGAGAACCGACTCAGACCAGGGAAGGTTTAACCGAGAGTCAATTAGTCGAAGAACAGTCCAATCTACCTCTCTTATAATATTTGTTCTTCTCGTCACTGCCTTCTATATTCCTGCTCCTCTTGTCTTTGTTCCTTTAGGACCTTTCAACGCTGCCCGACTAGGCGTGTCGATATCGCTAGCATCAGGCATTTTGCGTAAGAAGGAATTGAACAAGGAGCTCGTTGCTACTCTCCACTGCGAAGTGTAAAGGAGAGATACCGTTAGGCGCCACTATAGCCATAGGGTAAGGACGGAATAGATCCACTATATCGTAATCCTCGTTATGCAGCGCGAGACTGAATGGATCACAATGTCGGTTTAACCTATCGACACGGTATCCCAACTGTATCTTAACCCCCCCTTCTAGCAGGCACTGAGTTATTAGCTCATGGTGGTATCCTATAGCAAGATGAAAGGCAAAATTGGCGCTTTCACAAGGCGTATGGTATAATTCGAGGCTCATTCCCAATACAAGCTCTACCATCTCTGTTTCTCTGGTGAGAATCGCCAGGAATAGCTGTGTCCATACTTCAATTCCGAGGATGGGATTGAAATGGTGCTCTACCAACACTCGGAGGATTTCTCCACGACCAATCGTTGGGGCTGAGTAATTCACATATTCCCTAGGGTCATCTTCAATGTCTACCTCCTGAAAACCTTTTTCCCAGTCTACAATTTGCTGGGCTTTATGTAGAAGCTGGCTTGTTTTGATGTCTTTCACTTTCAGTAGATGTAGAAGTAACCTCCCTAAGAAAGGCTTAGATGCAAAGAAAAGGAAAGGATAGAGATGCTCTTGCTGTATCCACACGGCCACATCGCCATGGGACCATCCATATATCTCCATCATGGTTTCAAATTTTTCAACGAAGGAGATGCACGTATGACACCAATTAGTTTTGTGTTTCACACTAGCATCTGGTACACTAGCAAATGGAAATGGTTCGCTGAATCTCCCATGTTGGAACAAGAGACTCACCCTCTCTAATTTATTGGATTTGCCCAATTCCACGGCTTCTAACATTCTCGGATTTATTGGAATTTTATTTTCTCTTCGTCCCAAGAAAGACCTTAGAACTTCAATATTCATCTTACTTAATATTTTAGCGAGCAGAATTTCCATGTATCTATCCGAAGAATGGGCCAGATCCCATAGAAATTGATCGATGTTTGATGGTAACAAATCGGGCGCTGACTGCAGATCCATCTCTGACTTTAAGTGGCTGGTCTCTCGTTGTAACTCATCGATCTCCAACAGATACTGCTTGTCGCTTTCGCCCATGATGTAACTGGCAGTAATATGAATAACTTCCGATTCAGTTTGAGTATAATCGGGAACAATCCAGCTATTAGGATCAGGATATTGTCCTCCACATAATCCAAGTAACGCGAATATCTTGTCGCGAGGATCCGATGACTCTGACCCGCGGAAACCGAGTAGGGCGGAACAAAGATTTCTGCTTCGAGTTTCCTGTAAATTCTTTCCCGAGAATGTTGGCATGAGTTGGAATACGGATTCAACGTGATAGTCCAGGTCTACGCGCAGCAGTATGGGTGCCATCGCGAAGACCTGTGCACGAACTGATATCGCGCCGCAGCAGACCAAGGCCCTACGAGCATTCGCAACCTCTTGCAGGATCCAGACCCTACGAAACCAGGGTCTCTTTAGGAGTTCTTCGAGACCTCGTAGCTGGACGTCTTTCGAAGTGGTACCATAAGTGAGTTCAAGTTTCCTTTGTACGTTTTCCCAGGCAGTTTTCCACCTTTCATCACCAGGTGCCCAGCGACCACCGGAGATGTCCCTTTGAAGCATAAATAGGGATTCCATAAGGATGCTTGTTGTCGCGCTTTCCTCCCCAAGGTAAAATAAGACACGCTCAGCGCCACTATATATGGCCTTCATTCGTCGGACCTGGTGGCCACGCTCGAGGTCATCATCTTGGTTGATCGCGATGGCATCAACCCAAAGGTAGCGATCCTCTTCAGGTTTGCGTACGTTATCTAGCAAATGCCATAGGTTGAGTGTGACCATAAACCTTTTCCCATCAAGCTTGATACTGAGTGGCCGAACTGAAGTACCCCAAGTATACGAGACAGCTTCGTAGGGGATAACATTCTCATCGAGTTTCACGTATATGAGTTCGCACTCGATGCTTGCGTACGGTGGTGCTTTAAGAAGCCGTATGAGACGAAAAGCGGAACTCCTCAAGTCTAGTTGTTGGTATCTGAAACCGTCCATGGGTGATTGTCGTGGGAATGATTAAAGATATAACGTCATAGACCTAGGAATCGATTGTAAGAGCATACCAGCCCAAGTAACTTGATGCAGAAACCTCCTCCTGATTTTCGGTCGTGATATATAAGCGTAAGTAGAGAACGGGACTGCTCTATTTAGCCGGACAGGATCAATAGAAAGGGAGATTTCGCTAGCTGTGCTAACATCCGCGAGTCGATGATACCAGTCACGAAGCAAGATTCCCATTGCACTAAACGCAGAGGAAGGACATTCCTGGTGCTAATCGTAGCGCTAAACAAGGTGAAGAGGAGGAGCGAGAGTGAGACGGAGGGAGGGGAGAAAAAACACATCTCCCAGTTGACAAGGCGCCAACTAGGCTGCTCGTCGTTTTTTGGAGAATATGCATGATGAGGGGTAAGGCAGATTGATACTATTTACACTACGCCTCTAAGTTGCACACTTATCTGAGGCTACCTGGGAAAAAGTCTAGGATCGTCTTCCCGGTGATGTGGGATAGTGAATGTCCAACTAGATGCACGTCAAATCTCGGAAAGAAGGCCGAGGCCCGTGAGCGAAGAAGGTAATTCCATTTTTATGACTAGAGGATAATGAGCCTGACGGTAGGCTTACATAGCTCTCACAGAAACCTTTGGGGGTCTAAAGGTTACAATACTCTTCTGTTATTCTAGAGAATGATCTCTGAGTGCCGCCTGAGGACCGTATGTGTCCGGGGTAGTGATGGCAACGCAACCGATTCTCGCGCTCCTAACTACTCACCTTATCTGCCAGGTGACAAGGAGGGGACTTCGTAGAAAGACCGTGGATATAGTCCATTTCACATCCTAATAGAGTCGATCCTATTTGGGGGTATCATCGGGGTATATGGATGGCAAGAAGGAGGTTCGTGTGGCTGAGACCCTATACCGTGCCCTCTACGTGGCTGCACGCCGGCCAAACAGTCGTAACCCTATGAATCGTTTGGGCTACCGCCAGTCATTATCGACCAGACCGTCCCTTGCAATTGGTGCACAAATGCATTGAGGGGTTAAATCCTTGGATACCAGCGAATTCCGAGTCGCTCGATCATTCCACGAAGGAACACTGTTAGCTAACGTAAGCTAATGATACTTGGTCATCGCTGGAAGGGTATTAAATTCGGAATATATTATTAGATATTCTGCCGATTAGTTGATTCGACTAGATCGCTTCCCGTCCCTTAGAATAATCTATTGTTGTTCGAAAGGTCAGAACCAAGGTCGTACACCTTAGGAGGTTATACGCGATACCGTCCAAGGACAGGGGTCAATATGTATTAATACGGAATTCTGCTAACTAGATGTTGTTGATGACTAAGTAAGTACCTATCGCGCTAAGCCAAATCTGTCGTGCGCCTCGAGGGTACATGGTAGTAAACCTAGAATCACGCAACACATAATCGACCTTACTTACCTCACACCGTCCACGTGCCCTCGGGCGGCGTCCTACCTTAGCTTATCGCTCTTCCATCAATCGGACATCTGGTATCCGGCAGGCGACGAGGACAAAGGCCGTTCTGTTTCCAAACTCCAGATGCTCTGACCAGGCAGGCAGGAAGCAAAATGACTGACAAGGCAACCGAGGAAGTGATATGAGACCAGCATCTTCTTATCAACCCCGCCTGATCGATCTGGGTACTGCTTTGGATAGAGTAGAAGAACTTATTCGCCCGATACCATCTCTCTGCTAGGAAAGAAGGGCGGGACGGAAAAAGCTGCAAATGAGTACCAGCGCCTCCGTTCCCCAGACCCTCTGGGATCTGCAGGTCCCGTTATACATCACGCATGCGAGCGCCCCCAACACGCCTTTCGTGACGGCCGTGCCGCGCTTTAGTTATCTGGCGCTGTTGCTGCCTCGCTTATCCGCCTACTTCGGGCTGCCATGCTCGAGTTTCCACCATGAGGATGTGCTGCTGCGGAACTTGGCTGTCGGACTACTCGTAGATCTTTACCAGCCGACCTTACCGTGGCGGTTGGTTGTGGGAGATGGTGTTAGTTGGGATATCGGAGACACCTTCCTGAATAGTGCAAAAGAGGTCAGTGAGATGATTCACTAGCGGCTGCTACTAATGGAGTTAAAGACCTCCAGAGCACAAAAACTAATGATACATACTGTCAGGCGGACTTTGTACGGAACGGTAATGCCCAACAAATTATGTCATTGTCCAAAGAGAATACGACGGCGCTGTGGAATGCGGTCCAAGACAGTGAGTCTGACAACGCAACCCCCTGCCTTCCTAGTCTTCAAGTGATCAACTTCTAATCTGACGGTTAGATGACTACACATCATTTAACAAGGTAAACTCGCGCCTACTAAACACCTCACGCGAGCTGAAGAATGTACCGCTTCGTATCTATATCCCAACGTCGCCTAGCGGCATGACAGGGAGCAGTAGCAACTCGGCGGGCGCGTTCAAGGTCATGCAATCCCTTGTACAGCCGCGGATCAACGATCGTACGTTTCACCATACCCTATTTTCCCGAGCCCAACTCCTCTTCTATTCTTTTGCCTTTACCAACACTCTGAACGGCGAAGTCGTTACTTAGCTGACGAGCGACATGGGTGCAGGGACTCCGCAGACTGTGGGAGTGGCATTGCGTAATTTGCTGCCCAAACTGTTCCCAAGTAGTCGGGATCCTGTACTCGCTGCGGCGATCTTGCATGGCGTGCGCGTCCCGTTCCACGCACCCCTTGAGGAGCTAATGCGCGAGGCAGCTTACCCAGATGGATGGCTGTGTCTTGTGGTCGTCCCGTTAGACATGTGACTTCCCTCTTACGCGGGGGACAGTAGTCGGATGAAACCGAGACCAGGGGGCGTAGCAACAGCTAGTGTATATCTCGTGATAACCTATTTCTCTCATTAGGGGACAACAATACTACGTTAGGGATCGTCTGAAGATCCTGCGACAATTGAGTTAGACCTTTATCTTGTATATATGGCGATCCTTGAAGCGAGCTAGCGTTTTAGAGCTCGGTGTACTGGTCGGTCAACTGCATTTCAGCCTGAATATGACCATCACCAAGGGTGTATTACATCGTTGGTGCCTTAACAGACAGGGCCTTCGATGGCCACTCCGAAACAAGGGTTCACCAGAATGTCCATCCTAGGCATTCCGAAGATATAGCTCAATGATCCCCGAGGCAGAATTGCAAACCCGAAGCTACTGCCTAAAGGAAACCGAGTGTTTCGCATGTGATGATCGGGTAAACGAACTTGGGTATGCCCTCCCACATCGTTGTTGATAGCCGTCGATCTGGTAAACTGAAACTCTTTTTTTTTTTCTCTAGGGTGGCCCAAGATCTCGGGGATCGGCAGGTGACAGCGTCGACAGGAAACGCTAGGAAGTGGACCAAAACCCCTCTTGTACTGGTCTCGTAACCTGTATGTATACTTTAGCAATTTCAAAGTACCTACTCTCTCCAGCAGATCAGCTCTATAATCTTATAAGGTATTCATTCAATTGGAAAAAATTATTCTCAAAGCTAGATAGAAGCTTGTGGCCAGTACATATCTCATGGCTAAGGTGGGTAGGTGGGTAGGTGGTAGATGAAAGCCAGCGTAAGTTTCCTGCATGCTTATATAGTTACTATACGTCGACTTAGCCGCATTATCGTTTATGATGAGATTAAGGTAATTATAAGTGAATAAACGGCAGGAGTACTGGTGTGGCTACGTCGCTTAGATAGCCCGCTGCATAGATGCGTCTATACTTATACTACATTACTAGACTAAGAATAGCAAGGTTCTAAATTACATGCGTTAAAGAAGATTTGCGTGTATAGCAAGTTTTCCTAGCTATGTGTTAAATCGGATACAGCCAAGATAGAAGAAAAACGGAATGAAATTAATTTACCGTATCGGAATCGTTCACGCGAGTCATTCATTCACCTATCTACATAGTATACATATACATGTTGCTTCCCCTTCTTGTTTTAACAAGCTATCCTTACTTAGTAGTCTAGTGTAGAATAGAAACAGATACAAGTACAGTAGTATAGTCCCGCCCACGATCTATCGGGTGATTGATCACCCTCTCCCCAGCTAGCCGGGACATTGATCATCCATATCACCCCTTCTTCACCATGTAGTGTAAGTAGATATACTAGTGTACTACATACGATGTGTACTACGTATGTATCATCACTACGCATCGAGTCGAGGATGGCACAGAACAGGCGCGTGGAGTTAGTCATCATTCTCGGATATTAGTGCTGGGTACATAGTGGTGGTGTAGTCAAATAGACTCTCCTGGCCGACCTATGTTTATAGTAGTGTAGACATGTAGTCCGCTCAGCTCTTTGCACACTACCGCGCAGGGTGTCTCAGCTTGCGCAACGATTCGTGTAGACACATGTGCGTCCAATTTCTAGCGCTTAACCGGTCTGCATTCTCACGCCATTTCTATATTACGCTATGATAGAAACGTCTTCCGTTTCTATTTCGGGTTATAGTTCGCGCGAAGCAATGAACTTTAATGAATCCGTGTGTCCGAATTAGGTATCTCTTCTACCCGAAGTGTCCGCCCCTTGGTGATTTTGATGTAGTTTAGGTCTCGTGGTGTATTCAGCTGTTGTCAAGGTTTCCAGATAGGAAAAGACGCAAACTGGATTCTTGGCAATTGTCCCGTTTTGTGCTCTAAATAGCCCCAACATTAGGTCAGCATCTATCTTGGGTTATTGTATATACTACACTAGGATCGTATATCTGCTCCACGCGCTCGTATACGTATTTAATATGGTAGTTTAACTATCTATAATCCTCACGATAAGGATGGATTTCCTGGTATGATTGATAGAGAGACGATGACTACAGCTCACACCAACTAATCTGTTAACGACGTTATATAAGCAAGACAAACAGACAGACAGAAAATGAAATGCTTAGTAATGCTATATCTGCCATACTATACTGTACTGTACCAGTTCCAGCTTTCCCCAGGGTCTAAAGCACTAGCCAATCCAAGGATTAAAAAGTTGCACATTCATCTACATTAGCACAGAACCAAACAAAATCTCATCATAGGTATGGCGTCATACCATGCGTAACCAATCGTCGCATATACCATAGGTAATACTCCGTACTAAGATGTAAGGTACCCAACCAGCTAGTGTAAACCAGCAGACTGTGTACCTTACCGTAGCAGAGTGCACTATACGCATTGGCATTTTATAGCGGTATATAAGTAATTCTTAGCGCAGTTCTAGCATTTTAGTCCATTTACTACGTACTCCCCAAGCACCCGGCAGGCCCGGCAAAAAACGGACACGCGCACCGTGCCGAGAAAAAAAAAAAAAACAAAACGTGACAGCCTAGCAAGCAAGGAAAACAGGATGAGTAATCTCAACGCTATATCCCGCGCTAGTATCGATAGTACCATCAAGGTTCTCACTCGGGGGCGCACTCAACTCAACCCAAGCTTCCCATCCCATCCCTTTCATTCGTCGCCACCAGTTCTTGTTTCACCCCCAAGCTTGGGTGAGATACCTTACTAGCTAGCTAGCTAGGTACGGAGTAAGTATGTAGTAAGTAGTACAACCGGGAATGCTTGGGTGTGTGTCACACCCGCCCGCAACCACGTTTTTTTTTTTTCTTCTTTCCTTTCTTCGTGTTCCTTGGGTCCTTCCCTTCCTTGTTGTACCACGTTTTCTCTTGTCTTGGACAACGGCCCGTGCCAAGCTAAGCTGTCAAAACGGGGCGGAAAGGAACGGGGCAAGACATACATACATATTTAGTGTGTGCATGTGTCACTTAATTAAGACCTAAGCTTAAGTTATAGCGTGGTATATGACATGCAGGGACTAGTCCTGTTTTTTTTTTTTTTTTTTTTTTTTTTTTGACTGAAGCGCGTCGTGACAGAGATGGCACCGAGCCAAGTAGTTCGGAATTTTGTTTGGTTTTTATCTTTATGATCTAGACGTGTCTTAGTCTACCCATATACAAAACACCGGCCAACTTAGGTACACAGGTCAATTGGTCTATACACATGTTTTTGTCTTCCCTCCTTGAAAAAACGCTTTTGTTGTTACCGTGATGAGCCAAACCCTGGAAATGGTAGCTGGATGTGTGTGCTTCTAAACTTTCGGTTATCCAAAGATCCCAAGCGGAGTTCTGACCACCCCTCAGGTCGCGTATTCCAGGCCTTACGTACTCCCTCTTGCCACCCAGTTGGTGACCTATGTCCATAGTCTGATTATACCTAAGCGGTCTGCTTACTAGATAGCAAAATATACAAGTTATGCCAAAATACACAAAATTTGCAAATGTGCCTCCAGCGCCACATAGTCACTGTCTGTCCCTTGAAACCGCCCTTCCGGATGATAGCAAGCAATGATGCGTGACGAGCGATTCCTCGAGGTGAAAATGATAAAGAAATCGTGGTATCTCCTCCGCGGCCTCTGGACACAAGAACCGGCGTAATAGTAAATAAAAGAAGGCCACCCAATACCCAGACGCCAAACACCCCATGATTCCGAAGGGCCAAAAGAATGCTGCCGCTCCAGTTACTCGTCTAGATCCTTCTCGCCCCCCAACAGCGCAGAAAAGTTTGTGAGTGGCTGGAGCAACGTCAAGCTTTTTGGTGATCGCTCGAAAAGAATAACGGAGTCACAGCCAACGCCACGATTTGCTGAATGATCACATACAACCCATTCTCGTCTTATGTCATTTTCCCTATTTCCCCTCACAGAGACCTCGTAGGTGCCATGTCTGTTCTGGTCAACCCCGAGATCAATAAGTCCGTTTAATATGCACGCATTGCTAAAGCACGGGATCGAAATATAGCACAAAAGTGCTCGCACATGGGTATCGTACGCAATTATAATAGACCGCAGAAAAGCAATTTGCTATCCCCTAGGTTAGTTGGTTTTGCTTCAGTGTGGTGAATAATTCAAGATGTCGTGTCTTAGGCATTCCACAGTATGAATGTTCAACCAACTGGCGTCCTCTACTATCCCCGACCCCGTGTCTCTCTCCACATCGGCTATAGCCAAAACGGTGGTGATGATTTAATGTAATCTCATTAGAGAGGGTGAAGAAGGCCCACGAAAATAGTTATTGTTCGGATATATCGGAGGGACTGCCGCGCTACTCGTCACGCTCGAAAAGCTAGAGTCGGCTCTTATGTCCATCTCCTCATGCGAAAACCCTAATTCTGCTGCTAGGCTAATTAGTATGTTCAGGTCTTTCTGGAGGGCACTGGATGGCTGAGCAATCTCTTTGAAGAACGCAATAGTGCGAGAAAAAAGACCGCTCAGAGTCTCTGGGTTGACGAAAGGGCGAAGAGTCTCGTCTTTGTAACACGCCGCTAGAGTCAACAGATTTCCCCATTGGCTAGAAAAGAAATGTTAGTTAAACGAGTGTTGGACGCATCATAGGGACCCAGACTTACGCATGTGCAGTCCCGAAGACGTTGGTGATGATGATACGCTTATCCTTATGTATACCGTGAAATGCCCGAGTACTTTCGATCAGCGCATGTATTGCCAGTCCCGCATGTTCAATCGTCCGAGGATCGTGGATTGGCCTGCTCTTCTCATTGATGCCCATATCAGGCGACCCATGTTCATTTTGATATGCCGGCGGAGTTTCTGCCTCCCCATCCAGAATGATCTTCAGAAACGGCCTGTAGAGAATGACCTGCGAACCCCAATACTTGGCACGGAGCCGTGCCGCAAGGATATCGTCCGGAAGAGGGTCGTTGTCGTCCCATCTGTATTCTGGAGGCACCCACGTGTTTCTGGCGCTCTTGAGGACAGCTTGAATTTCGTTGATCTGACGCTCCATTGTTTGATAATGTCCGCTATTGACCTTATCCTTTGTTGGATCGTATAACAAATTATGCACCCTGTTCAGCTGTTTCCGAAGGTACAATTGCGCTAGGTAGCCTTCTGTCACGTACTGAGGAAACCCATGTGCAAAGGCGTACTCCGTATTTGGGTAAGGCATCTGTGATTCATATGCCAATATACCTGACTGTGGGAGTGGTAATTCCGCCAGTATGTCGCTGTCAGAGGTTAGCCAACAATTTCCCCTTCGTATGAGCATGAGTAAATGGTCTTGCCTTTCTAGCTGTAGACATGTCCAGAAGGCAAAAGCTAGCTGATTGTCCCTTCGAGAATGCGGGCCGCAGTTATTTACGTTAGAGAGGCGACCGAGGCTCCTGTTCCAGCCAGGGTCAGCAGTGTAGGGCGGTAGTCTAGAGGGGCTTCGAACTCACGGTCGTAACACTACTTGCAATTTTCGGCTAGCAGTAGAAATATGCTCCCAACTCTCTAGTACACGGCCCAGCTGCCCCTGATATAATCCGGCAAGGATGTGTACATAGACATGCTTTAGACCAAAGCCACCGTAATCTGCACCCATGATATCGGATGCAAGGGCGTAATACTCGAGTCCAGGAATTACGTCGAGATTGCGCTTGTGCGTTGAAGATGCTCTACTGAAAGGCATGTTATTGCCTTGCAAAGACGATCTTCGACTCATCATGATAGCTCGGTCTGTCTCCTTAGGTGAGGGCAAGCTAGAAGACTGCGAAGGGGGTAACAGTCCTGGAGAGCCTTGGCCAGGAGATGCCAGGACTCCATTGCGCACTACGGGCGAATTACTCGTAAAGCCGTCGGGTTCGTGAACAACGTCGGGGATTTTGCCTTTGTGAAGGCATATCTTACCCAGAGCGAAGACGAGGAGAACAAGGGCACTTTGCACATTTCGATATGGACGACCCGGCTTTCTGAAGCTCATGACCGGACTCGGCTCATCGCCTGCTGGAGACCGCTTGCGCTTATTTCCAACCTCGGACACGGCTGGAGGCGCGTTTGTGGTTGGGTGTATGAAACCTGCCGAATAGTTGCTTGTCTTATTACTGCTTGGGACGTTCGATGATTTGGGTAGCTGATCAAGGAACACCCTAACCATAGCATCAAGCTCCTTGGGGATAAGAATCGGGTGCATATTGAGAATATTGTCCTTGAAGCTTTTCACGTATTTCAAAATCTTGGTTTGGTCCCAATCAGGATTCCCGTCCGGATTCAACACACCCCCTTTATAATCAACACCAGGACCGGGAGCCGGGCTCCCAACTTGGCCCCATAGCTCGGGGCCAGGTGTCGGGGCTAACACGTCTGAAGCGTCTTCCCCGTCAGTCGTACTCAAGTCCTGCGGCGTACCCTTATCAGACGTCCGGGCATCCGATTCATTCCCCTCCCCTCTCCCAAAAAGCCTAAGCACACCCCTTTGTTGTTCTTCCCGAATTGGGTACTCCTCTACATATCGAATTTGTTCAACTTGTAGAATGCGGCTAAGCATTTTATTGATGGATGGCCACTTCAACAACAAACTGGCGAGAGTTGTATGGTTCGGAGGCATTGCGGGTCTACCTGGGAGGACCATTGGGCCAGGCTCGGCTTCAATATCGTCATTATCACCCTGTCGCAGCGTCTCGTGGGCCTCATTCAGACTTAAGGGAGGTTCCAAAACACTGGTCAGCCCTGGTGTCGACGTCTCCGTAACCTCTTCTTCGCCTTCGGGAGGAATGTCCCTGTTATCTAGAACTGGGGATTGATGAAGAATAGGCTGGTCATCTTCCTCGATAGACTCAAGTTTCATCTTGGCTGCTTCTGCATTACCGTGCACGGCTAAGTTCTCCAAATTCGACACCCGGGTCTCCATCTTATCAAATTTGTCAAATTTAGCACTCATGGAAGACATTTCCTCCTTGAGAAAGCTAAGGATCTCCAGGATATCGGTTGTTGCCTTATCCGGTCTGTTATGATGTCAATATTGGCACACCAACTTATACTAGTGAATTCAACTTACTGTTTTGCGGGAGGATCTCTATACTTGCACTCGACATTCTTCTCACGGCAATTCTTACATGGCTTGGTCTCGTCGCATTTTGCCTTTAGTTGCCTACAATTGTCGCAAGCCTATGATAGTAACATTAGCAACTACCCAAAATGCATTGGACACGGAACATCGGGTATAAGCGTACTTGCGACGCCCGCTGCGGTTTCCGCTTCGCGCTGGCATTCTGTATTTCCAGCGCGGGATACATCTGCGGCGGGGCTCCATAAACGTGAGGGCCGTCATAGTGCGGTGGTGGCTGGGAGGCCGGAGGAGGGGGGTGGTAGCTTTGGGGTAGAGCTGGAGGCCGGTACAGTGCCGGCGAATGCGGCATCGACCCTCCGTTGTCGAAGTTCATGTGACGGCGAGGGTCCTCTGGAGGATGCTGACTTGGGTGAGGAGGACCATGTGGTGTGGGAGGAAGACCGTCGACAGTGTGGCCCGTGGAGCTGGTACGACGTAGCTGGGAGAGAGCCGGCTCCTCACCGATGTCGCGCTTCACGATGGGATCTCGCGGGGGGTACGGGGGGAAAGGCGGGTGAGCTGGAGAGGGAGGGAGCTGTCGGGGCGTGTCCTGGATCGGAGGATAGAGCTCGTGTTCATGGTGGTGGTGGCGGCGCTCGTCGAGAGGCTGATGGTGAGTGGGCGGTAGAGACGACTCAGGCGGACGCGAGAAGGAGGGCGGCGGCGGCGGCTGGTACTGGGCCGGCGGCGGTGGGTGATGAGGGCCTCCTGAGACAGGCGGGTGGTGTGGAGGGTTCGGCTGCGGAAGAGAGACGCCTTGGCCGTGGACTTTACTCGACCATGAGGCAGGAGTCGTTAGACGAGGTCGTTTGGTCGGAGGATGCGCGCCAGATTCCATGCTTGGGAGACTGGTGGTTATATTTGCAAGCACCGGTCATACGGGTGGCCAAACACAGGCACGGGTCAGCTCGACAACGACGTAACTATGATCAGGGAAGGTGGCCATGGAAAAGAGGACCTAAAAGAGGACGCGTGCGAGGGTCCTCCCGGCCGGGCGAACGAGCGAGCGAACGAGCAGAGCAGTTGGCCACTCCTCGGTTTGGGATGTGGAGGTTGTGATTTGCGATTTGCGAGTGAAGCCCACTGCGGGCAAGCAAGTACTAGAGTAGTATCTGCCGCAGTACAGTAGGTAGCAACAGTATAGAGTATAGGTATACTACTATAGAAAGACAGTACGTGAGTACGGGTTGAAGGTAGTATACGTAGTTGGTAGTACAGGAGGAGGGCGATATGATGATGGACCGGCAGAAAACGTATAGTGCGTCGTCGTACGTTGTACGTTACGGTAGACGGCCGAAGTAGTGTGGTGTATGTAAGTAGTCCAGGTAGTCCAGGTAGTCCAGGTAGTGACGTGACGATAATGAAAATAGGTAATGAGAGACAGGCAGGCAAGCAGTTGGCCGTGGCAGTGTTGTGTGTGTATGGTATTGGTATTGGTATGGTATTGGTATGTGTGTGTAAGTACTTGTTGCTTGTTGCTTGTTGCTTGTTGCTTGATCCCGGACACACAAACGGAGACGGAGCCAAAGCAGTCAGTAGTCTCCAGAGCCAGAGCCAGAAAATAATTCGACGACGATGTTGCCGACTACTCACTAGTGTAGTCGCTCGAGTCACTCCTCTCTGGCCGTTAGTACTCTCGGGTCGGTACTCTTGTCCACACGTTACGTACCCAGGTAGTCCAGGTAGTCCAGGTATCGCCGGGTCCCCTGTTGCAAGAACACCCTCCACTGAGTAGCACGGTATCACCGTAGCTTGGCGAAGATGTATACCAGCAGATACCAGGCAGTCCCGCAGCCGTGCTATTGGACGACACAGAGCCCTACTACTGTACAGAACGAGCTTGTGATATGATATGTACCATGCTCATGCTTGTGCCTGAGCCCAAGCCAGAGGTGTAGCGCAAAGATCAGCACACGCGCAGTTGGGCAGGGACAAGGACCACGAGAAGCTCGGCAGCCGAGGTGGATTACCTACTAAGTAGATATGCTGCCAGTATAGTGTAGTGTATACAGTAGGAGCTTCGTGGTCTTGATATTAGTAGGTGGCGGGTACCAATAATTTCATCTGTATATATATATCTCTCTATCTGCAGCAAGCCCGGGAGAAAGCTGCTCTGCTCTGGTTTGCTCTGCCTGAGGCCAGAAATTGTTTGTGTAGTATATAATAAGATACTGTGTGTATATATGTACGTAGTATACTAATATGCATGCATGCGAGAGCTAGGTATCGAGCTGGAGCCAGCAATATCGTGGCAGATGTGGCTGTCCAAAGCAACAGCAACAGGAGGCTGGCGGGTGGGAGACGAAAAAGAAAGTGACTGTTAGCGATGGGGAGAGATCTATCGTACGTAGTAAACCACGCGGGCGACGACAGTACCAGGCAGTATAAGGTACCTACGTAGAGTATACTGTACCATGACCTAGGAAAGCGCAGGGTGCTCTGTGTAGTGCAGTGTACTGTAGCTTCTCCAAGGATTCTCCGACCTTGCACAGGTAGGTACTGTACACTACGTAGTAGGTGTGTACAGTTGAGGCCCCCAGTCTGGTGTACCTAAAGTATACATAGTATGTATGGGTAGTGCTTGCTGTCTGTACCTTTGTTCCCCCGAGACGAAGGCGGCTTCTCTCTATCTCTCTCCCCTTGCTTCTGGTAATTGTCTTTTGCTTGATCCACTTGGAGACCCTCGATGCATTAGTTAACGACTGATGGCCGAAGAACTACTTAGTATGTGTTTTAGCATACCTACTGGTAAACAAAGTAGTATAGTATATTTTGAAGCAATCAGGACTGTGTGGCCTCTCTGTAGGGGTATGGAGATGGAGCACGGCAAAGTATCATCAACAGGGTAAGCTTCAACATACTTAGTACACTACCTAGTAGTACCTACGGATTGGTATACGTACCGACTTGGAGCTAGCTTACACTACCTAGCGACGCTAGACAGGGATGTTACACGACCTGGATTGACTAGTCCATGACCCACCAAAGACGAGGGTAAGAAGCAGGGATCAACGGTCAAGGATAAGCGGCGGCGGCATGAGGGGTTCTCGGGCGGCCATCTCATCGGTACACATCTTTTTCCAATGTACCACTGCGCCCGCGCTTGGTAAGACTACTACTACGTAGTAAGTAAGGACATGGCACCATATACTGTTCAAAACTGAGGTCAGACGGATTTTGACAGTCAGCCATCCCGAGTAGTAGCATACACTGATAATTACTTAAGTACTTAGCAGTACAATGCCGCCGGGTCAATGAAACGGATTTGTTATCGCCTCCGCTCATGCTTGACATTGGTTGATGACTCTATCTCTATCTATCCCTGCGAACAGTGGTGTACTACGTACTTATAGTAGTATGTAAAGTCAAGCAGTGGAAATACTTAGTACTGTGGAATGAGCTGATGCTCGCTGCTATCGAGGCCAAGCTCTATTCCGCCCCGTTTCGCATGCTACTCACATGCCCTACCTGGCAGTGGACATGTGAAAGCAGAAGAAGAAGAAGAAGTGCAGGATAGGGTAGAATAGGATAGAATATCTATCATTGCCACTTTGCTCGTTCCCCTCGTGAGTTGAGTGAGAAGCGGTGAGTCACGGTTAAGCGGAATAATACTAGTAAACGCAACGAGCGAGTTGAAGTCGACAAACAGCCCTTCGGCCGTGGGTACGGCGATAGGCGCAGCCCCTGGTAATTGGGCACCTACGTAGTACATGCCTACCTACCTATACTTACATCATACAGTACCGATGTGTAGTGTACCTACGTACTGAGCAGTAGGTAGGGTATGTAGTTAGATCGTTGGTGGTCAGCATCGGGAACCTATTGGAACCGTACATAGATCTCCCACGCAGAGGCCGAATAGGTAGGTGGTTACCCTGCCTGAGGAGTTCCCCATGATGACAGGTCAACATGGCTTAGATATCTGACAACCATGCGACAAAAGCGGTGCTGGTTACGAACGGCTGTAGTGTAGAGAACACATTATCAACGCTAGTATTAATTATGCTACCTACTAACTTGCACTTCAAGGCGCTACCTATTTCGATTTGTGTTCTAGTTGTGTTCCCGAAACACTCGATTTCTCTAGTGTAGTAGACTCGTGTACTATGGGGATGTTCCTTGTAACCTAGTTCCTACATTGTATGTAGATAGGGCGAGCAGCGAGGCGAGTACTAAGTTAGCTCAAGGCAGGTTATGTAACATAAATTTATTCAATAGACTGACCAACTCGCGACTTTCTACTTAAGTAGATTAAGCCGTACATTATAGCATACTAGGTACGGATTACCTATATACCCGGCGGCCCTGAGCAGACCATGCTCTGCAATACATTCTCTGATAGCTCTATACTAACTACAGCACGTTAGTGTAGGCAGTTTCCGCCACGCTAGCTTTCCCGCTTAGCTGTGCACTACTTAGTAGGTATACGAATCCAAGTTTGAGTTAACTACTTAGTAAGTTGGGCAAAGAAGTCCCCTGCTTGTATGCAGGAATGCAATATCTCGTTGAGAGAGAGAGAGCTAGACTAGGTAAAGTTCCGTAACGTGAGATATTACCTTATCCTAGGTTATCCATATTCGTGCTTCCATTCGACCAGAGCAGTGGGCAGTCCCAAAGTCTTGGCATAACCTTCAACCGGTCGCCCAATCAGTCAGCCGTTGCTGTTCTGAATTCTGGGGTATACACCGGGCAGTGCTGACCGGTGTCTTCATTATTAATAGAAGTGCCTGGAGACGCGTGTAATGTCAGCTACGAAATGTACTAGGGAGGCACGTCTACTTTACTAGTTTACGTTATACAGTAGTTTAACGTGGTCTAAGAAATAGTAGGGAGCTATGAACCACCAACGGAAAAAAGGAAGCTGAAGCATGGTAAGTGCAAGTAGCGAGGTAATACCTCCGTCAAAAATCACGAAATGACGGTCTATACAAACAGAGGCGATAATCTCACTAAAAGAGGGCGTGTTTTATTATCCTGGATTCCCGATTATACTCTATCAAGGAAGGATGATATTTGGCCGACTCTGGCCGACCCAGTTCCTAGCGCTCACAGTGGACTGCTGAAGATAAGAGTTTTAATCTGGCAAAAGATTTGCATTATGGGTTTTCGGCAAGGCTAGAACAAATGCTCATGCTCCCGCTCCATCTCGTGCGGCACTTGTACATATGAAAATATGCGTTGCAACTATGACTTTTCTGGTACGGTATGGGTAGGTAGTAGTTGGTGGGGGGCAAAGAGGGATCTGACATACTGTATGAGGTCTGCAGAGGTCCGTGGTACGGTACGGTTCTAAGCTAGTATAGCTGCAATGGAGCAATGTTTGTAACAGTTGCGAATCAAAGGTGGTAGTATGTGCCGTACACCGTTCCAACATGTCGAGATCGCTGGCACAAAAGCCGACGAGGACCGCAGCGAAAGTGGAGGCGAACGAGTGATGAGAGGTATAAACTGGCGAGGGTGATGGTGAGAATGAGGCCAAAGACGAGGGGCTGGTCACACTCAGGGTTCGCTTTTCATCGTCGTTGGAGGAGGTGAGCCTTTCTCCAACGTTGATGCGATCACATACCGACGTCGAAACCTATCATATTTCTGGTGGTTTCAGGGACCTCTTGGAGATGGGGGACGGATAAGGTCGCTGCGAGGTACCACATTCACGTCCTAAACCACTGGTTGGTCGATAGAGATGGCGGCTTGCACCAACGAATGCGCTTGCGTGGCATCTCTACTGCAACCCCAAGTTTGCTCGAACTCGAAAACATCAGGCCACTTGCATGACCCCAACCATGAGGCATTTCGCAGGAAATATTTATCCAACAAGAGAGATGCCAATGCACTGAGCGCTTCAAGATAGTGTATACTACCTACTTATCATGACATTATTCATGACATTATTCATGACATTATTCATGACAGTAAAACCGCAATATCTCCCCATGCATCACACATACCTACTACTACTAATACCTAGCTTGCGTTGGAAGAAAGCCAGGGGAAAAACCTCGACTTGAGTTGCGCTTCGAGAATCCGTTTTAAGCAGGAGCGTGGTGATACGAAGGGCGGACAAATGTCTCCGAATCCCAAGCGGGCTCGCCTTACCGTAACGACTTCGATGCGTAGACCGATGTGTAGATGTATCGGTATGTATCGTCTATAGAAAAAGAAACCCCCCGCGTTTGCAAGGATAGCACATGTAAAAATTATAGTTCTTCAATGCCTATATGGGGGTAACATGCACTCGAAACAACGGCATGGATCATGAATAATATGTAACGATCGATTGCAGAATGTTCCATAAGTGGCAACGCTTCACCGGTCGTCAAAGAATGTTGATGCTACCTTATTTGCTAATTTCTATTTTCTATTTTTTGTTTTTCCCTTTCTTTTTCTAGGCTTGGTGGGATGACAATCTGATCGATCATCTCTCACCAGCATTACCGAGATCAAGAAGCCCCATTGAATTTACATGTATGCAATCCATACTACTTATAAGCTAAGAAAACCAGCATCAAGGATCAATGGTATTGTTAGACTCGAACAAATCAGGGGCACAGACACAGGCTGCAACGCTCAAAAGAAAAGGTCGGCTAACAAGTTCCCAGTCTATTGCTGCATGCAGGCTAACGCCTCATCACGAAGTCATGTCGCAAAAGGAAGTTGTCGCCGTGTTCTGAGGGCAGTGCTCGCAATGTTTTCCACGGTTGCCGATGCTAGACGACGATTGATAGTGCGCCTCGGCCACCATAGCAGCATGTCATATGGTAATTCCTCCAGGATTCAGCCTATTCCGATACTTTATTCAGGGCTGACGGTGCGGGGAATAACGCCATCATCCTGATGCTCGACAGACTGAATAGTAAACACAGCCGGCCATAGTTCCTCGACAGGTCAAGTCGGCATTCCGTGTTATATGCTATAAGCGTACAACACTGTCTAGACTCACTCGTGTAACTGTAACCCGAGTCACAACAGGTAATGTCACACGAGCCCTGAATGGCAGGTCTTGTCGCTCATTCGCTTGTAACTTGGGGCATCACTTACAGATTTAGCGAGCTACATATAAGTAGATTAACCACCGTAATCATCGACCTGCAGAAGTACTGTACTGTAAGATAGACGAACATGTCAGACCAGTTGTTACAGATCTCCAGAAATCCGCATCAGGTGAATAAGCGCGGCTAAAAGGTGGTCACGTTATCAATGCAGCCCTGCTTAGTTTCCAATACGGCACCATGTTGCGAAATCAGGAACTACCCAGTATCTACAACAACGTTAGGTAAGGCGGGACTCGGTGGCATGACGTGCAAGATACACTAATAACACCAGCTGTATGTACAATAGTGTAGGTTGGTAATCATTTTGATACAAGCACCATGTCCCTAACTAGCCGCCCTGCCACGCGATGGATGATGATTTCCAAAGGTGGGCACTTCGGGCGGCTGTCAAATTTCAATGAACCTGGTCACTGCATGCTCTGTTAACCACGTGAATCGACGCAATCCCCTAGCAGTAAGTAACTCGTGTGTGTAAACTGGAGGGCGCAGTACTTACAAGTGGTGTACGCGTCTGGACTACCTGAACTACACTATGCCCAGATTAGCAAACCAAACGCCGATAATTTCTTTTCATTCTCCTCTCTTGGCGTACATGAAGCTCTGGACCAACGGAATTATTTTCTCCGATAAGGAGTTAAGGGGGTAATCGTTCGATGATCTACTAGTAACTCATTAGTGCCCCATTCAACTTTACTACATCAGTATCGAATACAACAACAATATAGGTAGTAGGGTCAGTAACACTACAGACTAGTAGGACAGACTTCACCAGATATTCTTAAGGTAATCATCCATCAATCAGTCATCTGCCGAGATAGCCGATGTGACCATTTCGGTTATATACCGAGACTATAACCTCTTTGTCTACTTGCTAAGTAGATCTTCTGATGGTGTGGTGTATGTACGCTAGCTTCAATGAAACAAACAATATTAGATGCTCGCTTATTCACTGCTTCATAGGTGGTTAGCTCTAAACGAGTCATGTTGCCAGGGCTCTAGAGTGGATGTTGACTCTCCTGAAACGTATGCTACAATGTGTACTAACTAGCTTGTGTACACAAGTAGCGTAGTAGTATCAATCCCATCGATATCCGATAGATACAGTCTAATACCATCCAATACTATACTATGTAAACCAAATGCCGAGATGATATAGTGTAGTATACCTAACTGATACACATGGCATATTGGGCACCCGTGGCTATACCCAGAAGATTATGCCCTTGCGAGCTCTTAAACACGTACTCATAATTCCAACGTAACTTTCTATACACTGTGTGAATAATACACCCTTTAGTTGGCTGACAATTCTGGCCAACAATGCGACCAAAGCTGCGACCAACACCATAGAGCTCTCAATATATTACATAAACAGGTAGGCAGTCAGGTAAATCAGGGAGCAGTGATCCTCACAGTAAACTTTCAGCAATGCGAAGCAACCTATGACAGCAACCTAGATACGCACCAACCTTTCTTAAGGGCGATCCCCAGCACAGCTCCTTGTCCATTCCAGGGGTTTCTCCAATGATCAGCCGTTCTGGGACCCAAGAGAACGGATGCTCATGGCAAATTTCGACAGGGACAAGAAAGCTAGCTAAGGTTTAGTCACATGTTGGTTCATGATGTATACCATGATCAGATACTATGAGCTTTACCGATGTACTAAGTACGCTGCTACCTAGCTACGCTACAGTATTTTCTACACTATCTACCTAGCCACAGGAGAGCACGGCACTTTTGCCAAACACAAATTTTAAACGTTCGATAATACTTATCTAAACTCCGCATATGTCTTCTCCAAGCATATTACCTGCTGCCCCCATATAGACAAACCCCCTAGCCCCAACACTTACATGCTGCAGAATAATAGTCCTTAACGAAAGGTACATACGTAATGTGTAGCATACTAACCTAGTAGTTTCTGCATAAATTTCCCAGTTTCTTTTGGAATTGACTTTCTACACACCGCTGCCTACACACACACCAGTCCCTACTCAGCCTTACGAAGGTCATGCCGCGCAACAGTTGACATCCCCGGTCACTAGGTAAATGGTTGTGAAACAGCATATTGGAGGGTTACAAGACCTATACCGGTACGGTCCGAGCGCCGCATAATTCCCATACCCTGTTTATAGCATGCCGCGACTCTTGAAACATTTTTGTAACTAACGGCCTTCTTTACGTCCGACTACAATTACATCACTTACTCATGGACAACCCCATTTATTCTTCGAGATACTTAGGGCGGCCTCTAGATATAATTTGGTAACAGCCTTATGTCCAGCCCAGTATCATGTCGTACTGTTATGTCAATGGCGATATACTCAGATTGTTCTTCTGATAGCCTATCTCCTATATTAGTATTTGATTTTATCCCCGGGTCGCAGAGCTTCAGCCTCATTGGGACCGACTAAAGTGTACAGGGAATAGCCTCCCATGTGCTTCGGGAGAAGGGTCGTCCCGAACCATCGTGTTTGACTCAGCCCCCAAGCCAACCTCACTACTACGTAGGTATCATCATGAGCATCTCCCTTGCTCCCACGTAAACCTCTAGTCTCTCGCTTGCTCATGTCTCCAAAGGTAGGTATTACAGCGGGTTTACTTTCCTATTTCATCTTTTTTTTTTCTTCTAAGTTTCTGCCTGCGTCGCACCACATGCTTATTCATGACATGCAGGAAGCTCAAGGGTTAGCAAAGACAGGACAACCAATACACGTGTCGAGATAGACGGTGATGGTGATATCGTCGCCATGAGCTGAACAACAATTCCACCGTGCTTATTACCTGTTCTCTCTGGTATACGTACGCGCAGTTACGGACGCACGCGCGCCCGCACGGATGGGGTTCGGGACTATCTGCTGCACAAGACCTCCAGGCAATATCCAGGATGCAAAAGCCACAAGACAAACGCATGGTCCCATTTCTACAGTAGCTCAAGAGAAGATCTGAGTCAGCGATGCGAGCTCCCCCGCTTGCAACGCCCCTCGTTTACTGACGCCAACTCCTACTTAGTATGTAGGTCGCGACTCTGCTGTTGCTGCAGTACAGTACCATACATATACATTGTGCGTGCAGACGCGAGCATGCAAGGCTTCAACGACGTGTTTTCTCACGTCTTCTTTTTTTTTTTTCACTGGTGATAGGTGCGCTTGTGCGGCTCATCTTATCTGCTTGGATAAAATGATCACCAGGCAACTCTCGACATTCGATGTCATTCCACCCTATCACGTATTTCCCGTCCGCAAAAGTGGTTGTAAGCTATATTCATTGGATGATGAAAACAAGTGCATGTTCTTTTGTTGTCATGTGCCCATAATATGTCACCATCCAGTCGGATAGTCGCAGCGCTGCCTTGAATGAATACGCTCTCAGTACCTTAGGGAGATAGTAAGGAAGTAAGTCGCTATGCATTGATATGTCGTGCTTGGTAAGACTTGGGTGACAGCTAGTGTGGGGAAATATCGTCTCCTGTTCATGGCGGTTGCTGTGTACTGTTAAGTTGCATCCAAAACTGCGTGGGAAACGGTTCTGTCACCCACAATCAGATCAGCGTGGTATTTGGACTGCACTAGCTTCATTCCTCGGCTCTACTACGTAATATAAAAACCCCTGGGACGTTTTCAGGTGAAGCTGGATTGGCCATAATCTAGCGAATGTAATCATTCAAATGGAGGCTTTTTCTTGCCTTTTTACCTTTTTAGCCAGGTTTGTTTTTATTTCTCGTCTTTTTTTCTACCAGTCATTGTGCATCCCACTTCGAATCCCACCCATACATGACGCGTGTATCTCATAGTGTCTACATACCTACATAAATACATACTACGTACATATAACAGTCTACATATGTCTGTGCGGGACAAAAAGCGACGTTGCATCACCCAATGCTACCCAATTTAGCCGACGAGTTACTTAAAAGAAAAATATATTACCATCTCTTGAGCAAGCCAGGCCAGTAACCAGGCATACGGGTCGGCCGGGGTGGCGCCTTTCAGAGGCGCGGGCCAGTGCCATGCCAGCTAGCGAGCGCCTGACCGATTTGTCAACTGCGGGCGGGCTGAGATTGGTTCAAATTGTCCAGAGCTCTCTGTGATGTGCGGTCCGCTGATGCTTACTGCATACTCGATGCGTGTCCCGTGATCTCGGCGCCGTTGTAGAATTCGGGGACATCCCATGACGAAATGCCCTATCAAAATTAACCGGACATAGGAGATGCCGTGTTGCTGCACCTAGTCGAGTCTAGCATAGTGCGTACGCCACAGATCAGCTGGATGTTGCGGGCTATTATGCTTCTCAGTTTTGTGAGCTTTCGCTTACTCTATTCGAGCTTGCGTCTACACTAGACTACATGAGGTCCGACCCCAGACGCCATGATACCATGAGCATCTACCGCCGTCCGATCTTGCTTACATTCCCGGACGGCTGGTCATGCCCCAACCCTTCAGCTACAACAGGTCGGTTCCAAGTCAACACGGGTCTCCGATAGCCGAAGATTATCGGCAGTGCATAAGAATTTTGTCCAGATATTTAGATTGTTGCCTGACCTTGGTCAGGCTGTTGTGACTTGTCATTATCTCATACTCAGTAAATTGCTGCCCGTAAATGGCCGAGATCACTCGCCAGAGGTTTATATACTTTCTTGAGGCTCACAACTAAGAGTATAACTGCGCACTCGCCCAGTTGACTTAATTTAGTCTGTCAAAA
This sequence comes from Xylaria sp. FL1042, assembly GCA_022495085.1. NCBI lineage: Eukaryota > Fungi > Ascomycota > Sordariomycetes > Xylariales > Xylariaceae > Xylaria > Xylaria sp. FL1042. Next base: position 47,772 of record MU380170.1, on the reverse strand, counting down.
GAGTTAAGGGAGGAAGCGGGCAAATTCATCTTGTTGGCGATGGGGGCGATCTTTCTTGTCTTGGACTTTGCATCGCCTTTGAAATCCTATTTGACAATTATCTATCACTATCGGTTGGCTCAGGTCGGCACTGACACGCCACTCAGGAGATTATTTTGCGCGCCGCCTGAATCCCATCAGTCTCCTCGCCGTTCAGCCCTTGACTGACTGGAAGTTTGCTGGTGTGGTGTGGCCGAGTATCGGGTAGTGTATACGACGAATGCGAAGGAATCGATCCATTGAATTCTTGTGGAGAGCTGAATTGTACAATCTGGTCCCGGAATGATTGATGACGACTCCTGGCTCTGGGAAATTCGTGGTAAGACAGGGTTTCAAGGGTTTCTTGGTGCCGGCAAGAGTGAATATCTTCAGTCCTTGCTAGCCGTACTCGATGTAATATTGAGTGGACCAATATTGATTTGCTACCATAATCCTACAGATAAATCCATAAGAGAAAGGGAGTAAAGGCGGTAAGATAGCGCCTCTTACGTGACGAGAAACGCAGCTATCGAGAAGCCGATATATCCATCTCTTGTATCGTGACTGTGTACAGTAGACAACATGGGGGTTTCAACTCATCACGCTGCATTAGAGCACACCCCTTTCATGCTAGAATGCGGATCTTGAAGCATCTCCGCCAATGCTTTTTTTTCCCACTAGCGGTGGGATTCCGCAATTATGGAATCTAGACACAGACTTCAGTGAGCTTGCATATGGGACCTAGGATGCCTTGTCCGACTTAGACCTATAACAAGCTAAGGTTGATAACTACAAAGGGCAACTCGATCTGCAGAAATGAGTGTTGGTTGTTACAGAGTACTCGACACTTGCCGTATAGGTAAGTATGTTACAGTATCAGACGTATCCATTACAGCAAGCCAAAAGAAAATATCTCCGAGTCGATGTATCACAAAGTCAGTGGTAAGTATTCAATAGTTCCCCAGAGGTATCATAGATCGTATAGATGTACCTATCGGAAGGGCATTGTATCGTAAGTCTTGACGAAAATGTCTTACGCAACTTGAGAGCTATACCCCCTTTCTAGTGTAAGATTTCGAGCTGTACATGTATACTGTATCTAGAAAACCGAAAAAATGCTTGAAACAAATACAACCAAAGTTTGCTTCCAGCTTTTTAATCGAATGTTTGCATTATAGACTAGGGGAGTCTACAGTGAATACCAAATTTTGTACTGAAGAGGATCATAAATGGACAGAAACCAACAGGTCAAACAACTGGAGCATGTCCTGATACTATTTATGCCCCAGGCTCTTCTTACTTGCATAGAAGCCCTACTATGAATACCTACATAATATGTGTTGTTTTGCGAAAACCCCAAAACTTCTCCAACTTATACCTCCCAAATCAAGGTGCAAAATAATTTGTTCAAATCTAGAGAGACTGCCCTACGACAGGGTAGCAGCTATTTCATCGAGTGCAAAACACAGCATTGAGGAAAGGATCCAACCACCTAATTTGTAAGGTTGTGTTTTATTCATGTATAAATGGTAATTATGGTGCAGACAGGGCCAATGCAAGGAAGAAAACACCCAGCGCTTGCATTATTTCCGGCACATACAGAGTCCGCTACACTCGTACCTAGCAGTGTAGTTAAAGGCTCTTCTCATTTAGGATGTCAGGTGCTGGAAAAACAAAGACATGGTCTACATAGTCTAATTTGGCTGTGTCGTACTCTACGTCCTAACAGACAGATGTTGTGATATGTATATAAGTGTATGAAAGCTTTCCAAAGGCATGCTTGCCAGACTAGGACTCGATACTCTTCCTTCGACAAGTTGTACCTAATGCAACTGTATGGTTCGAGGCGCTATATAGGGAAAGGAGTAACTTACTATATCAATTTTATATTATTCTCGGCGTCCAACACCTGAATAGCAGGAGGGCTGAAGTAGGAGGAGTGGCCTTGTCTTATCTTACACAAATCTATACCGATTAAATTACTTACGCATGCGATTTAACTGATACTACCACGTTGTGTCGTCTAATGCTATACACACAGTGCTTCTCGTATACTATCCTCAAACTGTACACCAAGTCCGAATCCATATTAGCCCACTTTTGTACATCGTATAATGTAGTATATACACTACCTGAGAATCACCCTTTTGAGAAACATTATTTTCAGCTTCATTATTGAACTCCTTTTGGGCACCAATAACGAGGGATATTTTGGACCCAAAAAATGACCATTTCTGGTCGGTTGGTTCGACGCCCAGGACCCCTGGTAGGAGGCCCTTGGGTAGTAAGATCGACACAAGCAGGCCATGCTTTCTGTCATGCTTCTTTTTTCTCTCCTCTCCTTTTCCCTTTGTTAACCATTTCATCCTGGACAGTATCCTGGAGCTTTGTCAAATCTGGAGTAAAAAGCATTCGAACAACCTGGGGATACTTGGCAAGATGCTTCTATTTGTTTCGAATTCGACAGCCATCCACCCTAGCCCCCCTGTACGTAAAATAGGAAACACTATCCACGATGGTAACCACGCCCAACGCATACTCCAGGTTCTAGTGTAGAGATATTTTAATACACTAAAGCCACGCTGCTCCATTACTATATAGAGCCTTAGGGCACTATTTGACGCCTTCGTAAAACTTGAAAGGGCCTTAGAGACTATTAATTATGCTCTATTTTCTTTCACTCATCGGCAACTCGGAACATGCTGTACCTGGTGCCTTATGGTAGGTGTAGCAGTTTCAGAACTGTCAGTTTCTTCTTCCAGCCAATGCCAGATGGTACTAAGGCTTTGCCGTTGATGATATACCGATGAACCAGGTATACCCAAGGTGGGTACGAGCCGGGGGATCAATTTCCCCAGCTTGAAAACCGCTCAACTAACTTCGCTTCACAATCGTCAAACGAGCAGCTTCCTTTTGTAGAATATGCTGACGCTCATTTCGGCTTTTTTTACGACATGTTCATCGTTGGTGACCGTGCGCATCGATCACACTCGTTTTCTCCCAGGCTGAGCAGAGCAACAGTTACATCGCGCCTGGCCATCGGTGACGCTTTGGGTTGTTATCCTCGTGTGATTTGACACATTTAGAAATTCTCCGCTTTGGAATGTTACCGTGCTGTATACCTATAGCCCGGTAATGCACACAGCCAAGATGTGATTTCTATCGGTTTTCACCTTACGTCTGTGCGAAATGCGAAACAGTTGCATTTGTATCACCCATGGATGGTGGTTGGTTCACTAATTTGCATGCTACCATCACACATCTCTCTCTGCGAAAGGCCGCTTTAGGCGTGCTCGAGCTTCGTATGTGACGGCGTCCTTGAATCCAAACACTTCAGCATCCTCGTCCTCTTCTTCCTCGTCCTCGACCTGTAGCGCCCGGCGCTCCTTTACCGCTACTCCCTCTGTAAACACAAGGTCGCCCTTTCTACCCAAGGCTTCACGACTCGCTTCCTCGAGCAAAATACCGAAAGCTAGTAGGGCGGTCTCATCCATACTTCGCTCGCTGATGCCTTCCCCGGTCTCGCTGCTAAAGGTCTGCTTGTTTGCGGGGAGGTCACTGTAGAAGTGACTGGCATATCTGTGGATGGTCTTCAACAGGTCACTGTCAGGCAAGATGTTTCGTCCCCCATCGGGCAGATCCTCATGGGCTTGATATATATCCTTTTCGGCGTAGCGAACTGGTGCGCCCGCACGCCTGAACAGCACCTCTTCAGGTGCGAGGATGGGATTCCGGCGCGAGTCAGAAGCGTTCCGCTTGTGGTGTTTTACACGCGACCTTTGGATACTATAAGAGTCGATGGGTAGTGTTGTTGTAACACGACCTAGCCAAGTGGTGAGCATGTCTCGTGATGAACGTTGAAATTGGAGAGAATGATCCAACAAACCTGCAACGGCGTCATAGACATTGGCCTGCCTTCTCTTCAAGACGGGCTCACCACTATCGGCGGCGGACTCGGCTTCCGAATCACTGGCATTGTCGAGGTCTGCTCGCGACATGGGTCGTAGTGAGCGATTCTCTTGACGGTTCTTAGATGCCATTACCACAAAATGGAAGTACAACTAATTTTGAGCCGACTAGTGATTCTTGTACAGTAAGAAAGAACGGCATAAGATTCCGCTCGGGAGTCATATTCGAGACCATAGCAGGTCGACACTCGTACCCTATTACCTGCTTCTATAATATCACTTCCACGATATGTAGGATTATGTAAGGTATTCGTTAGGAACAGAGACTTGCAGCCCACTCGGTACCTAGGTACATTTCGGCATGCACCGATCTTATCAGTACACTTATCGATACCTAGGTCAGGTTCCAATATAATTGCTACCATCTGGTGGCAGGTGCTATGTATACTGTATTTATAGCTCTACAGTACCTATTTCAATTAGTACTGTATAAAGTAAAGAGGTACGGAGTATCTACCTACGTAGTAGGTAGTGTAGTTTAGGTGGGGAAACCCGAGAGTGGGGGTGTGCCCACTTTACCGGACATTATGGAGTCGTATTGGGGCGTCAGCCTTTGATGTAATCCCCCCCCATGTAATGCAGTAGCACTTGGCGGTATCATCTCGGACTCCATCCCAACAACTTTCTTTTTAGAAGAAACAAAGTACGGTACCGAATAACTGGCGGCGACAACAACAACGGTGCGGCTCTGGCACGCGAGCAACGCCCTCGAATCTTGAGTCTGGAATCTCGAACCCCTGCATTTTTGAAATCTTAAGATCTTGCGCCTCTCATGAATGAATCAGCTCCTCCTCGACCGATCGACGGGCGCACTGGGGCCAAATGTATTTGCTAGGCTTCAGGCCACGCGGCTGCTGACGTCGTTCCAGCCGTCGCCACAGTATCGTTTCGACGGTGGCGAGCGAGGTGTTGCCGTCCATGATGGCGAGGTTTCTTCTTCCGACGCTGCGACGTCTATATGGGCTCACCAGGCCGGAGTGAACGCCTTGGCTCTCGAGCGCTTCGATGGGAGAATGTAAGGTTTCTTACTCTGCTCTTGTATCTTTTTTATCTGTCGTCGTCTACAGCTTCGATCTGTTGACCCGTTCATTTTGTTGACCATTACAGTCTCGTGTCAGGTGGCTCCGAGGCCTCGATCAAGCTTTGGGACCTCGAGCAGTGCGGCAATCCATCGGAACCGCATACCTTCAAACCTGTCGGTACCATTCGCCCTTCGCCACAAACTCATAAGTTTGGTATCACACATCTGTCTTTTTACCCCTTCGATTCAGCTGCTTTCATCTCCACATCCTACGACCAAACCTTGAAGCTATGGTCGACCGAAAAAGCGCGGTTATCGGCCTCCTTCAGTCTGGGTTCCAAGATTTACACGCACGCCATATCACCCATTGCTTCTCATCTGCTCGTGGCGTGCGGCACCCAACACCCCTCCGTTCGCTTAGTGGATTTGCGCTCTGGTTCTAGCATTCAGTCCTTGACTGGCCATGGAGGTGCTATTCTGGCGACTGCATGGTCGCCCCGACAGGAGCATGTATTGGCCACTGGTGGCGTGGATGGCACAGTTAGGATCTGGGACATTCGAAGAGCCAGTGCCTTGATTGGTATGCTTGATCGGGAAGACAGTCTCGGGTTATATTACAACGGACTGCTGAGAAACGATGGCAAGGTCAGGATGCGCGCCTCCGCGAAAGCCCATGTCGCACCGGTAAACGGTCTGACATGGACGGACGACGGCGGCTACATCATCTCGGCTGGTCATGATAACCGCATTCGTGTCTGGGATGCTGCTACAGGCCGGAATACCCTCGCTAGTTTTGGGCCTAGCATTAGGAATACTCAACTAGCTAGTGTGACCATGTTTACATCGCCAGTGGGCTTGACACATCCAGGCAGAGAGCTTCTGTTTTGGCCAAATGAAACGGAGATTCTAGTCTGTGACTTGCACAACGGCCATATTGTTACGAGATTGCGTGGCACCGGCGCTGCAGTCGCTGGCGTACGCTCCTCAAAAAAGTCTGAGCGGTCGGTGAAGAACCGCATCTCCAGCATCGTGTGGCGGGGTGCCGGCGGCAGTGGCGGGTCCAGCGGTGTCGTCATGGGAGGGACTAACATGCCAGGGGCTGTATTTAGCGCCCATCTCGACGGTCAGATCCGAGCCTGGGCACCGCGACTAGAGGAAACTGACGAAGACGCGGACGAGGATGTTAACCCAGAGGTGGGTGAAGCTAAGGCCATGAAACGAAAGGCCCTTGACGATATCTACAAGAACCTAATGGGGCAGAAGATCACGTTCACCTAAAGGTAGAAAATCTTGTTTATCGAAATGTTCCAGAAGCCTAGGGCTATGCTACTCAGTGATAATTAGTATAAAACTTTCGTCTTTTCTTTCCGTCCAACAGGTCGTCACCCGGTATTCGCACTACATGACGCATTATAAAAGAATTCACCGCTCTATATACAATTTGTTTCATACTTACCTACACTGAAACATCGTCGATGTAACCCTTCCATCAAGTAACGCAGCAGCGCCTCATCATGCCTTATGTGCTGGGGAATGTCGTGGCTGAAACAAACACCACCAGCTGCCAAGCTCGGTGTGCATGAGCCTCCCTCCCTCAAGTTCGCGACGCGAGGATGCGCCCGAGAAAAATAAAATGTACACACAAGAAAAACAAAGGAATCTGATGTTGATGTAACTTATCAACACCGACACACCACTTTGTACCGGTACATATGAGGAGGTATTGTGAATGTTCTCACCGGGTGATAGACAACTTACGTATTGAATACCGACCTACATTACTATAATTCCGAGGCTACACTACATAAGTCGGCATATCAAACGTCTCACACCGAATATCCCCGTCTGACAGGGGTGTAGTGGGTGATTTTAGAGGGAGAGGGAGGTTACATTTTTTGGGACTTGGATTTGATGTTGGTTGGTAAGCAAAAACAAGCATAAGTTCAATTCCTTCCTTTGGAATATGATAATTATAATAGCGGAACGTAGGGCAGGACGAGACAGGGTAGGGTAGGGTAAGGCAAAAATGCAACTGCGGCCGGTCGTGATTCCTGGGATGGCGTTGTGGCTTGGGAGGAGTTACAAGCGATATTTGGCTGGTGAGTTGGTTCATGCTGAGGCGGTGATAATTACGCGGGGCGAAGTTAAGTTAGTTATGGGGTTTCTTTTTTGTCTTATTTTAGGAATACTATAAGAACATGTTATCTACTGTTTCTATATATAATTCTGTATACTTAGCTATACATACTAACAAGTGATAGGATTCCATTAGCTATTAGTTGATTAGTTATAGTTGTCAGTTGGTTTATTCTTTTTCAGCCACCGCTCCTGATGATACTAGTATATGTTATGTATGCAGTGTATTTATCTGCTACGGATCTCTCGGAAGTCAAGGGAGAGTTCTTACGGCGTATGCGTGCTCGTAGTGAGTGAGAATAGGTCGCCGAACATAGCTCTATACAGCGTAGGCGGCCGGAATATACGTAGGATGGTTGGTTGACGAGTTTGTATGTAGGCTGACGGCATGCTTGCCTCCAACGTACCGTACATCTTAGCGAGTAGGAAGAGAGAATAGATAGACTCAAGTTTATCTATTGCGGGCGGAAGCGGCGCGGGCTACACTAGTGCAGTTTAAACTACTCAATTGATGGTGTAAGGAAGTGTTGACACCGCTTTCTCCTCGGGAGTTTTCGGCATCCTATTCCTATCTTGCTGACTTTGTTAGGACTCTAGTGTGAAGCCGACGAGACTTGCCGTTTGACGATCGTGTTTATACTATACATACGTTGGGGGCCTAGACCGTAGTTCGATGGTAACGGCTGGGTATTGTGCCGTACTGATGCAGCATTGCTTCTCACTCCGGGACCGTAGGGTTGGTGGTTTATGCTTGATAGAAAGGAGTAAAGACCGTGGGCTTCTCCGGGTTTGGTAGGGGACTCGTTGGGACAACCTTATTATGATGGACCGTAGCTATTTCCCATAAGCACCGCCTCACACACTGCATATCAGACACGGCCAAATTGGGCTACACGTTCGCTGGATGTGTAACTGAGTACGTGTATCTTTCTCGGTGTTAAGACTCCGATGAAGATGCGATGCTCGGGGCATGCACCGGTCGCGTAGATTATCCCGTGTAATCCGTGTTTTCTCGAAATAGAAGCTTAATCCGAGCTGGTTGCATGAGTTCAGGTTGTTTGGACTTTTGTATCCTACCTTTTCCCGTTTGATTGTCATTTCGTTTAAGTTGCCCTAAAAAACTGGAGTCCAGATGGCGGAGTGTCTCTGGGCACTTCAGTCACTGCAATCACCTCTTCTTCCTTACAATATTTCTTCTATAAAATATTGTTAGACATAGCCACCTTCATGACATAGTAAAAGACTTGTACATTTAAGCTCCATCCAGTTGCATGTATATGTGTGTATATGTACTGGTACAACTTACCACGCCTAAAAACCCAAGGATCCGAGACCGAGATTAGAGAGATCATGGGGGTTCTTACGTAGGATTCTTCTAAGCTAAATTAATACGATCTTCTATTTATGCAAAGAAGGCTTCCCCATGTTTCGACTCCCCTCCATGTAGCAAATTTGGTGTGCGCGGATTTCGCTTTGAAATCTTCGCTTGTTCGCGACCCCCTTCGTTCGGCGGACACAGCGAAGTTCGGTCGGAAAGATTCATGCATAATTAGGCCCCATTGCAGTACACTAGCGTCTTCCCAGCTCTGTGGTATACTCAGTAGATAAATGGGACCAAAACTGTCTAGACCGGGCTCGAAATCCTTCGCGCGCTTTGTTCCCCGGGGTAGGACAGCAGGGGGATAACTTGATGATCGTGCACTACGAACTATACTACTGGTGTACTGGTGTATGTCAAACAAGAAATGCTTGCGTATATGTGTCCTCATAACCTTGGCGTGGGGATTAGACGCCCAACAGCGACGACAATCACTTATATCCGGGTCCTAGGGCAATGCTCGGAACAAGGGCGCTCCTTTTCACATAGTAAAAAAGAGGTGGGAGAGAGGTCCATTGAAAGAGGCATGGGTGCGATCTTCGTCATCCTTACGAATGCAGTAACCTCGGTCAATCGGTGACGGGGTTTATATTCTTACCAACATAACATGTTGGTTATGGTCTGATATGGCGGTTATTGATGATGACCCCAGTCCTAACGGACACAGCGCAGGGTTGCTAAATAGGTGGTGCTATTACAGGGTAGCTAACCCCCGACCTTACTTACCCAGCCTAGCGGTTCCATGGGGGTGACCCCCATATTTACATTCAGCGGCGCGGGATGGAGTAATAATAACATGACAGGGACCATAGTGTATGAGACAGGTAAAGATGGTAGGAGGTTCTGTGGGGGTGGGTACCAGGGATTCATTCAGACGTGTGCAGTAACGGATGTATTTGACACATTGTACGTTAACTTTGCAACGGTCTGGAAACGTGATATGGACAGAGGGGCACATGTGCCAAGCTGGCAGATAACTAGTTGATCGTTGAGAGAAGTCAGGGGACTGACGAATCGATAATATCAAGCACCTATTTCGAACTCGTGGCGCTATTATATCGTTCGGAGGGGAGGAAAACGAATAAGCCGTCCGACATGATTACTAAAAAAACCCCAATCCACAGTCAGCGCTCATGGCAAGTGTAAGTGAGCGTTCTTGGAAGATTAGCGCAGTAAACAGGGCCAGAGTCTACTCAGTGTTTATGAGGAATGCGAGAAGCCATTGCTACTATTAGTCTTGATAGACCTCGAAGACCTCGAAGACCATAACCCCTCATTAACACGCAACCCTGTGTAAAACTGTAGGTGATTAGGATCGGCGGCTGGAACTCTGCGGCTTTCACCTTCACACGCCATCGAAGCGGTGGAAGTTCTTGTGCTGAGGTAGTGGTGGCGTTTATTAGACCACCAGGCAGCTTCAAAGATGCTCGTAGAATCACAGCAGCCCTTGTGTATGAAGTAGATGGTCAAAGCTCCATCATCATCTCTAGACACCGTGTCGGGTGCTTTTCGAGGAGTCCTGTTCTAATACCAATATACGCCTACATATGGGCCTATAACGTAGCTTTTTAATAGGAAAATTATGTAGTAGTGATAGAATACGTTTTTAATACCAGTCCAAGATGAAACGTCTGCTTGACTCGATACCATACCGTATCCCAATTCGTTAAAAAGGACTCTTAGTGCTCTTTGGAATAAGAGGGGTTAAAGTAGCCGTCGTAGTGACATTCAGGGCTTCACGAGACCAGAGAACATGTATCTATATGAACTGGTTCTACTTTGAGATAAATAAAACTTAGTAGATAACAGTACAAAGATTAACATCATTTGTCCTGGATAAGTAGTATCCTATCATGCTTTGATGGGGAAGCTTTCCAGCGTGAATGTGGAAGTGAAGTTTTCATGGAACTAGTTTTGAGCTATACAGCTACTAAGCCAGATAGCTATAAGGTCCGGTTCTCTACCTAGATCTAGAGTGAAGTCATTATGGCGAGTTGCCAATTGATGACACCAATGGGACAGAATAACAAGAGGTTTTAGCATTTCGTGAAGTCGATCAATATACCAACGTGTATAAGTTGTAACTTCGACATTATGGCCTAAAGAATATTCATTGATTATTCAACCTTTGGAGGCATGGGCTTTCCGGGAAGATTTATTAGCCTGTAATTACCCTTCAAGATGTAACGACAAATGTTTAATCTAGATGCTACATGAAGGTCAATAGGACCCTTTTAATCTAGCAACCCCTTTACAGCCACTCTCGTGGTAGCGATAACTACGGAAAGCTTGAACATCCCAGCACACGCTACCAATCTTAATATCCTCATAACCATTCCGTCTAGTACTCACTTACGCTAACCAGGCACCGAAATATTATGAGCCGGAATAGATGGCAACTAAGTGGACTGAAAATGCCTATACTGCTATAACGTCTCTAGACCTAGTCTAAAGATGAGATACAACGAGATACAGGTGGCAAAGACTTTGGACACTAGGAAGAGGAGGGCTCTCGGGACGAAGAAGACAGTGCTTCCGGTGACGGCAAATTAGGTAGCAATTATCATTTTACATGATGTTAGAAAGAGACTGCCTTGCTACTAAGGTTATTTCGGGTATGATTCTATAGTAATCTTCGAGGTATTTTGGCAAGTTACTTTAAGTTAGAAGATCCGTCCTAAACCTTTTCGTCTCTTTACCTTGACACGCAACTCAGCCTCTCTACCGCTTTACTTCACCGTCTCTCCTTATGTGCGCTAGCTTTCGCATAAAACCCTTTTCTGCCTTTCATCTTCCTCTCGCCTTCGCCAGTCCGGGTAGATTTTGGCAAGTTTTTGCCTCATTGCTTCCTTCTTAGGGTCTCCCTTAAAGACATTGGGTGTTTCGCTCACAGGAGGGGAAGGAGGGTCGCGATGACGTTGCCATACAGGTCCCCGCCGTTGGGGACATCGTAAACCTTGTCTCATCAGTATGTATTATACCTTGTCCGTCTCTGGTCGTCACTGGTGCCATTCTAGCGCTATGAATATCACTCCCTGATACGTCCTGTAGCGATAATCATTTATCAACTGTGCTGGTGTATTCCACCTCGCTATACATTGGAAAAGATTCGCTTGAGTGAGGACTTGGTCCCTGGAGCGCATTTGTGGAGTTCTCTTGGTATTTATTCGACTGCGCGGTTGCTTCACTACCTAGGTAGTATGACTATAGTTGGTAAGGTCGTCCTTCTGGTGCCTTCCGTTAAGCACGGCCAAGGCATAACTAGTGACAGTGTTGTGTGCGAGAATATGTCTATCAACGCAGAGACAGCGGCCGTCTGACAGACCTCCAACTATCTGGAAATCCGATAGTTGATTGCTCAGCTGCAAACTACTGGTCGCTTGCAGCGAGTTCATTAATTATTTCGCCCTCTTCCTGAAATTGGTTATTATGATGAAGCAACTCTAGTGTCTGGTCGGTTCGTTCCGCGGCAAGGAATAATGATTTCGTCTTTTTAGACTATGTAGCCAGGTTCTCGATCTCATCCTTAGTATATTCCCTTTTGAGAAAAAACTAGCGATTTATATGTCCCGTCAATGATTTGTTTCATCAAGGACGTTCTCATTTAACATATCGCCTTCGACAAAGTCCAGAGTATGGAGAAAGAGCGTGACGGTTAGCTTTAATGAGTTTAATGAACCCATTCTCGTTAGTATCTATTTGGCTTTTTGTGTGATACTCATATTCTCTCCGCCTGCTGGCAACAGCAACAGGAGGAGTTGCTTGGTGTTATCAAGGTCTTCTTTGCATGGGTCTGCAATTTCATTGAGGACCTCAAAGATTTGTCGCATGATCTTCATCGACCTACTCAGACGCCTCTTCATTTCACGGAGAATCAGCGCTACAGCCTTAGTATCGACAGAGATTGCATTGACGTAGCGGCTAGGGGGGCCTAACTCGTCGGTAAAGTTAGATATAGCCTTTGCAAGTGTGAATCCTGTAGAAGCGCGCCGTTAAACCTTTGATGAAATCCCCTACCTTGCTTGTCTATTACTCATTACGCTCTATAGTTCAAGGAATAAGCTCCACATGTAGAGTCTTGTTATTAAATATATGTTGTACTATTTTCCCGCGCTGACGGGCGGCGCGACTAAGATTTGACTGAATATACCCATCGTATGATCTTTAATTTTTTAACTTCCTGAACGCATTCCCCAGTGTTTCATCCCATTGCTCTACAAGATTCACAGCCATACCCGCGGCTACTGTCTCATCACCGCTTTCTAGCCCCTTGCTGACCTCAGAGATGAATTCGTCAAGACTTAGAGAATTGGGGTTGCTGCTCTTCTTATTGTCGTCGGGGTTCTTCCGCTCCCGGGGTAAGGCGGTTTCAACAGTTGGTGGAACCATTTCAACGACCTTAACGCCTGTTCCTTCCAACTGAGCCCTGTGGAGTAAGAGAGTACTAAATAGCATATATTGAGTCCTCATATATCTAATTTCTTTACTGTACCTGAGATTGATACTCCAGGCGTGTACCAAGGCCTTTGTGCCGTTGTATACGGGATTAATGAGTGAAAAGGGAGCGAATTCTAGGATCGAGGACACATTAATGATTAGAGCGTGGGGTTTCTCATTGAAATGGCTGAGAAAACGAAGCGCAAGGTGCAACGCTATGGAATATCGTTAGCGTTAACATTGTGAGGAGACTGGAGGTTACACCTACGTCCACGTATGTTGATATTGATCTCTTGGTCAGCCTTGTCTAGGAACTCATCGGGTGCCATCTCTATGACGCTGAGAGGGCGCTGTACGCCGGCGTTATTGACCAGGCAGTCAAGGTCCGGATGCTCCGATGTGACCCTCCGGACGAAGGCAGGAATCTCGGATACGACACCCGTGTCGAGAACATAATATGCGGCGGCCCCAATTTCCTTACGCGCATTCTGAAGGTTGGACTCCGTTCGCCCGGCGATAATAACTTTCTTACCCTGTGAGATGAAATATTTCGCCAGTGTCTTGCCAATGCCGCCTCCACCGCCGGTGATCAAAGCGCATTTAAATTCCATCTTGCCGCGTGACGATATTTGTTTATCGAGTTGATTCCTTTTGCATTCTGTCGTGAAGAAGTCTTCGTAGTAATTATCTGATACTCGATTTGAATTATTTCGAGTCTATGAGGCGACTGGCGGAATCGGTTCCCGACGTGGTGACGTCTACCATACATAGTGAATCTGCATCATGCCCCACCAGCTATCCGGGTGTCACTCACCGACGATGACCGAGGCCCACACCGGATGATGGGGCAATGGAAAATGAGACATTGGCCAATGCGGGCCGAGACTGGATATTTGCCGGAGCCGGCCCGGCTTAGCGGTTATTGGGCGTGCACTGGAATACGGATCATAGGAACGAGTGGTGAAAACCATGGCCCTGGCAATGGCTGCCATCACATTGGCATTGTATCTCCATTAGGCAGGCTTATTTGCACTAAACGGACTGCGTATAGCTAACCGGCATCTTGAACTTTATCTTACCGACGTTAATTATATGAGGAGTTACAGTTCTAGTAATAAGTGTGGCTATGGTGGCTTAAAGGCTTGATTATGTAATATATTCTGATTCTCTGCCTATATTATCGCAGCATTGAATATAATACTACATATTTCGCCACAAGGAAAGTAGTTTGAAGATAAGATTAATTCTGACTCGTGGCTCTGCTACTAGAAGATCGTATAGGCATTGTGTTTGTCTCCTTGCGCTTTCCACGAGTTCTAGATTCTTAATATGACAATCTGCTGACTCTCAACGCGAAATTTTGATGCTAAGATAGGATGATAGACCATAAGATTGCCTGGAGCAGAACAAATCGGGATGGTGTCGCTAGTTTCTCTATGTCTAGACATCTAATCCAAGCAAGATGCTCTCTAACGTATAAACGAGTACATAATGCGATGCAGGCACATAATGACAAGATGGCATCGATTCTGCAGGCTTACACGGTTAAGTGGCTGTCTTACTCCGAGCTAGCGCACGGGTGAGCCGGTCGCTAAGACTGGGGGAAACCTTCGAGTACATCAATGCATGTGCCGTGATCTTTATATAAACCCACGCGCCAGGGAAGAAGGAGATGGAGGTCTTCCGACAGGCAAGTATATATAAAATGGAATCATATTGGTGGTTGTTGACCCAGGAAGTTCATGGTACCTTGCGATGAAGGCCGAGAAGAGAGAGTATCGCTGCGAGCCAACTGCTGCTCTACAGGTTTATAGACTTGAAGTGACGTACGAAAGCTTAAGCTTCATTCGTCGCTATCGTCTCCAGGCCCTGCATTTAACGATCTGGGGGTTTAAGATCGATAGCTATCTAGTACACCTATCACGATCTCGATGGGGGCCGGGGATCTTCATACGCCTAGGTTTTGGAGTCTATGAAGCTTCCATCTTGAAGCAAGAGAATGGGCGGCACTAATATTTGCTGAAATAGATGTCCTTTCACATGTGCCTATCTAGTAATACATTATCCGAAAGGTCGTAGGCATGAGGTATCATCAGCTTTTGGTGAGATAAAGGGCATCGCTTAATAGTTACTCGGATAAGGTGAGCTGACTCAGCTTGTGAAGCTTCCCAAGCATTGTTCTCAGCGATCTTGGCTGAATTTCGGTAATATTATAGTCTTGATTATCACCTCATACGTAACTTATCGAGCGAGTACGTTTCGCATTAATTCAACAGATCTGTCTTCCTAGTTAGGTAAGTAGGTAGAGGCACTAATTTTTGAGTGGATTCGCATATCCAATAAGCCCTGCCAATCGCGTGCTTGACTAATACCTAAACGGTCAATACCTAATTTTTCTGCGAGATTCCAGAGTCCACACACGGATGGTTGGTTTCGTGCTGATCAAGCAGTATCGACAGTTAGACGATAAACTATCAATTAATCCAGTTAGATCTTAAACAAAGGTCTGGAGGATTGAAGGAACCCTATATGTTTCCAAAAATCATAACCTAAAAGATCTCAAAACGATGGTAAGCACGCCGGCAATCTTGACTGACTAAAGCTCAACTTATAAGAGTTGGTGGCATTTTAGGTCCACGCAGACGCTTCAAATTTCGCCGATGGCGTGACGAAAGAGGAGGCGTATGAGCAGGTTCTCTTGCAGGCCGAAGGTCTCTTCGACGGCCAAAGGAACTGGGTAAGTAAAGCCGGGTTTTATCCTACCTCTCGCCATCCATCCGAATGCGTGTACATACTCATATGATCTCATCTAGGTCTGGTGCGTACCCGATGTATCACGAGATCATCTCGAACTTGGGGTTCTCACAAGGCGACTGACAGAGTGAAGCAACTTGTCGAATACCGCTTCATTGCTATGGCACGCGTACAAGTCTCTGCCTTTTCCGAGTAACCAGGTGAACTGGGCTGGTACGTCATCAATGCAGTCTCTTATTCACACGTTCATTCGCCGTGGCTCACCAACCCCATGTCAGGCTTCTACACGCTCGATGCTCAAGAGACGGCGAAGCCACAGCTCATCCTCGGCCCGTTCCAGGGCAAGGTGGCATGCCAGACCATCGTCTTTGGCAGAGGCGTGTGCGGGGCAGCGGCGGCGACGCAGACAACACAGCTCGTCCCGGACGTTGAGCAGTTCCCGGGTCACATCGCCTGCGACGGAGACAGCAAGAGTGAGATCGTGGTCCCTATCGTGGTAGCGGGAGCAGGGGATGCGAAGAAGGTTGTAGCGATTATCGATATTGACTGTGCGGATCTGAATGGCTTTGACGAGGTCGATAAGAAATATCTCGAGCAACTCGCTGAGCTGCTTGGCCGGAGTTGTGATTGGTAAATAGAAATCATCTCCTAGATAATGATGCTGTAGGGCGGACTGCTATGTAGGGCGGCTTTTGGTCACCTGGAACATGCAATGATGTATTGTATGGCCTGTGACTGTGATGGTTATTATACCAGCTTAGAATCAAAATCATTACGTCTTTTAACTCCTTCTATCTGCAATACATTCCTACTTAGTAGGTTAAATATGTAATTAGCTGCGAGCTTCTGGACGAGACTTAGTACAGGTATTTATCTTGGCTACCATCTTTTAGGTAGTATCTACCTAGGTATTAGTTACATAGTGCCCTGGCTTACCCCTCCCTACCTACCCCAACTTACCTGGTAATTACCTAAGCTCAACCCCACTAAAATTGCTGCAGCATGATAACCCCCCCACAATAGCTTCAAGTTCCCCAACCGATCTCGCAGTAAGCACCCCAAACCCCAAACACCTTTGTCTGGCGTACAGCAGATATAACGATGCATAAAACATGAGACACTTCGCCAGCAGGACCTTGAGTCTCTTCACCAAACCAGCCACGTCGTCTTCTCCCTTACGCTCCCATCATCATCTGCGTCTCAGCTGCCGACTAGCAGCTAGAATCAACCCGATCCTCGCAGCCCCGACCTTATCCCGCACCATGGCGACCTCAACCACGCCGACGCCGGTTCTCCAGAAGCCGCTCAAGCTATCGTGCATCCAGCTCGCCAGCGGCGCCGACAAGGCCGCGAATCTCGCGCACGCGCGCGACAAGGTCCTCGAGGCCGCCGGCGCCGGCGCGAACCTCGTGGTGCTCCCGGAGTGCTTCAACTCGCCCTACGGCTGCGACTACTTCCCCTCATACGCCGAAACCCTCCTCCCATCGCCGGATCAATCGCCGTCCTTCCGCGCCCTATCCTCCATGGCCGCCGAGGCCAAGGTCTTCCTCGTCGGCGGCTCCATCCCCGAAGCCGAAGACAAGGAGGACGGCAGCAGAAAATACTACAACACATCCCTCATATTCGGCCCCGACGGCGCCCACCTCGCCACCCATCGCAAGGTGCACCTCTTCGACATCGACATCCCCGGAAAGATCACCTTCCGCGAGAGCGACGTCCTGACGGCCGGCGACAAGCTGACCCTCGTCGACCTCCCCGGGCACGGCCGCATCGCCGTGGCCATCTGCTACGACGTGCGCTTTCCCGAGCTGGCCATGATTGCCGCCCGCCGCGGCGCCTTCGCGCTGGTCTACCCGGGCGCCTTCAACACCACCACGGGCCCCCTGCACTGGCGCCTGCAGGGGCAGGCCCGCGCCATGGACAACCAGTGCTACGTCGCGCTGTGCAGCCCCGCGCGCGACATGTCTGCTTCCTATCATGCGTGGGGCCACAGTCTTATCGTGGACCCCATGGCGCAGGTCGTCGTCGAGGCCGAGGAGAACGAAGCTATTGTGAGTTGGGAGCTCGACGGCGCTAAGATCGAGGAGACGAGGAAGGGCATCCCTATTACCACGCAGAGGCGCTTCGACGTCTATCCTGATGTCAACGAGGGTAAGATCCGATTTGATTAGATCGGCCGGTGTTGGTTGACATGAATGTAATGATTCTTGAGGATTTTGAACATGGCGTTTGCTGCGCGCCTACTTAGAGTGTCCTTTTTGGTACAAGGCAGATATTTGCGTAAATGTTCGGGAAAGCCAGATAGCAAGTAGCTTCTTGGTTCGTGAGGGAGTGTACATACATTGTTTCGTATCCGTATTGGCTTTATTGTTTGTCATGATAGCCAATGGTTTATAGTCGCGGGGGAAGATTGTGGTTGCCTCAGGCCGTAGCCGTCTTAGGATTGCCTAGCATCCCTTGTGTCTGAATGATATATTTAGGGTTGCTCCTCCTAAGTGTATAAGAGGCCGCTATTCTAACATGCTTTTTACGATAATCTGGCTATTGATAGATAGGTACGGCGTACGCTGTCTTTAGATCGAGCTGTCATTGAGGAGGTGAGTAGGTACATTGTTTCTACTTGGAGAATTAACCGTGTCACGTTTTCCGTCAAACTACCCGCCTCTAAGTAGGTAGATTATTAGTTTTGTCAGGATGACGAGTAATTGATATATCCTAAGCTAAACCACCGCCGATCAGCGAGGTTCAGATAAAGGACGAAACAATGCAAGTCTATCATCTACTCGACCAATACCATAGGAGCCGATAGCTCCAGCCCCGGCTCGGATTCTGAGCCCGATATGGCATCTCCTGAGCTCATCGTCGCCCTCCTCATCTCCCTTCATGCCTTTTTCACCACCACGTTCCAAGCGCTGCAGCAATACTTCGCCTCAGCCATGGGCTACTTACTCATCGTGTAGCGAGCGCGTCATGGGGATAGCCGAGCTTGCCCGCTTGGCTGGACCCGTTGATGGCAGTGTAGTGATGGAGGAGGAGTCGCACAAGTAGCAGCGCGGGGTCTTCTTCGGCGGCCTCGACTACGGACCACTTGAACCGTCGCCGCCGCCCATGCTCGTCGTTCGCCTGCAGCGCAAGGTTAGGTCGTGGGGTAACATACCAGCCGGGCTCAAGCCCTATGCCACTACCACCGTCGGCGATCTTGTGCCGTACCGTGCCAAACAGGCTGGTCAAAGAGTGGTGCTTTGGCCACGCATTGACCATCTTCCGGCCGGCCGGAGATGTGACGTATCTCTATGCCGACGAGACTAGGGACAAGAAGACGCTGTATCTGAGAACTCTGGCTGAGATTGCGGAGACGCCGATCGTGCTTGGACGCACCATCGCCATGGTTAGTTACTTTGGCAAGGATACCAAGACCTCGCAACACGGCCACATACTCCTTTGTAAGTCGTGACCCCAAATGTCCTAGGCCCGAGGAATATGACGTGACAGACCCCGACTTTCCAGTTGCCTTCGAGACGCTAGGTATGATCGGGGTGGTCTTCCACATAGAAAACACGGCCCCCCGCATGCTTCCCGCATGCTTCCCAATCCCACCGTCTTCACCTAAGATAACAAGTCCTTCTCCCTCCGCGCCCTCCTCTCTCTCTCTCTCTCTCTCTACACAGTTGCTCTGCAGGACGGCAGCCGGACCGACCCCAAGCTCTCAAGCGTGAAACCGCGGGTTATTGCCGAAAAGGCTAGCCGCGTGGAGGGGTAGTTCGTTCGCGTCGACTCGCGATTATCCAACGCCAGGGTAGGAGGATGGGTTACTCGCGCGAGGCCGTCGCCGAGTTGCGCGGAGCCTTCAACGAGCGTGTGTGCCCTCCATCTTGAGACAGTCGATGTCTTGCTGCTGACCGAGCGAGCACCTCTTCTGCATAGGTATTGTCTAGTTGCTACTGCACGACTCTCACAGGAAATATGTTCATTAACCCAAGAGCGCGCTATTTGGGGACCGTCTTCCGGTTTACATCAACTAGAGTAATGATGAAAGGTAGTGTCATAGTAGACGGTGTTCTATGCCACTTATCGTGGACCTGACCTGGAACACAACACCGATACGCATGACAATCACATACCTAGATGATACAGTAATGGCCTAGGTTAGAGAACGATCGAGTTCGATTTATGAGGAGCTTCTGTGCTTTTTCAAAGACGGTCACCATATCCTCTATTTATCGTTGCGCGTTTTTAGCAGTCTTCTGGGGCTTAGCGAAATCCTTCGTGCATAGGACTTATCAGCTCATTGCTTCGCGTTGACAAGGCGTGAGGTACTGGTGCTAGGAGAATTACACCTCCCGTTCTTCGGGACACCAACGACGTCTTTAGCTTAGTGGTAATGCCAAGACCCTAGGTATTCCACTAGTGTACATTCAGTACCTAGCTTTTGGCTCCGGCCGCCTCAAGTAAGCTCGAGCCACAAAAACACAGCCACACAACTAACATGTGGCTTTGATAATACTAAGTCTGATTAGTCAGTACCTAGGTAAGCACCGTACTAGGATCAAGCATAAAAAAGCGCTCATTGTGAAAATCAGCACTATCGGATCATAATTCTCGTGTGCAAGGTTCTATCGAAAAATTTATGCATAACATGGACCCTAGACCGAGAGAGAGACACAAAGCAGGCGGAAATTTCCAATACGCACCAGCGGTCAATCCGCTGGTAGCGATCGATGCCTACATAATCACTGATGCAGGTGATGCCACATGTCGAGACAGCAAATGATTATGCTCGCTCCGTGATGTTTGGGATAAGAGGATTGATCCTAGTTACTTTAGAGTCTTAATTAAGTTTGGAGTCAAAGCATTTTCTGGAGTCCGTTTGGAAGACTCAGTCAAGTCAATAAAATGGAATTTCCCATGTTTACCTCCAGCACACCTAGCAAGGCTCCTGGCAATATCCATAGCTATGAATATTACATCGCCAAGTTAAGCGGCTACACCGTCTTGCGATACGACAAAGGTCGAATGGGTGGTGGTATTGTCAGCTGAAAGAGGGCTTCGAATGCCAGCGTAAGGTTCAGTTACATAGGTAGGTAAGGGGTTTCTATCCTACAGCCCATCATGAATAGATTCTAAGTACGACAACTCGACAGAGGATCGAGCCCGTCAGGATTAGGAGGAGAGGCGGCGTGGACGAAGTACCATGCAGGCACCAAAGATATGTTAGCGATGCTGCCTGTGCGAACAGACGGATGGTTACTTTTCCTTTAACCTTGTCCACAAGCTGACACACGTGACAATGCACAATGTACCTTATCTACTTTGAGCTTCGAGGACAGCCCCAGCACCCCTCTTACCCGGAGTGCCGTCTCTTCTCGCTGTTTGCCCTCTCTTTCCAATGTGACATGTACTATCGTCGTAGGTAATGTGATCGTTTCACGCCGGACTCGGATGTTAAGCGGTCTGTTAGTCCCCAGTACAGTAGATAGCAGGTCATATACTAGCCACCGTCTTTTCCACTTACTTATTTGTTTATTAATTTATCCTGTAGTTGCGTCTGCTTTCCTCAATCTCTTCCTCTCTCACTCTAATTTTCAACTTAGTATCTTTTCTTTTTCTTTTTCTTGGCGGCAGGAGCGTTAAAGGCTCGATAGCCATGAGATTGGCTTGAAGCAGACATCCTTAATAAGAAAAATACTGTGCTCGGGTGGCCTGATTGCCAACTCATGTCCTTCCAGTCAACCATGGCTTCACTGGATGTGGCAGTAGGACGCGAACCAGGACAGGTCGACGTTTATTTGAGCGCCTTGACATGGCCAGCCAGCCGAAATGCTTCCCCAGGTCCACTCATCGGTCCTAGGAAAAAAACCTTCGTGGACTCACATATGCCCAGTCGGTGGATTTTCCTCAATAACGTCTTAAGCA
The DNA here is from genome assembly GCA_022495085.1 of Xylaria sp. FL1042. Taxonomy (NCBI): domain Eukaryota; kingdom Fungi; phylum Ascomycota; class Sordariomycetes; order Xylariales; family Xylariaceae; genus Xylaria; species Xylaria sp. FL1042. The sequence continues at coordinate 26,147 of MU380170.1, read as the reverse complement.
CTTGTTTTCATACGTGATGCATCTCTTCTAACCTCGATATAGGCCAATTAATGGTGCATTGTACACGTCCAATTGTATCCAACCTCAGGTTAAAGGACCCCCCATGAACGTTCGAAGGGTTATGGTTCATTTGATGATAAGCCATACCCACGAACGCCACCAGCTGCATGACTTACGACATACAGGAAGACCGGAACATACGTTTTCTTGACGACCAGAAGCCGAAACATGTCGTAGCACAATTTGCAAGGTGATGGTGCTGAAGTAAAGGACATGATCGGAGACTTGCAAGAGTTTCCATCTCTAAAAAGACGACAAAGACCAGCTCCAGCGGCAACAAATAATAAAGCCTATATGTTAGGCCCATGCATGGGTCAGACTATGGTAACACTACGGGAAGCTAATGTTCCAACCATAGGGGGTAATAGCAGCAGATGATCCCCCTACTGTGTTGAGGGTGTTCGAGACTCTCTAAACTCGACAGTATAATTCGCCTGTTCTAAAAAAACGGGGCGTACAAGTGAGGCGGACGCAATTGCCGGAAGCGGACTCGGCGCTTGCCACAGATGTGATCAAGCAGAGATAGATGCAATGCATGTCCTTTTTACGTCCCGGCAGCATTCACCCTGGGCGGTGAATGAAACAATGCAGTGTAATATTGTCGGACATACGAGTTCCACTGCGGAGCCGGTCGAGCTTTCGGGGTGACGAGGCTGATCTGGCGAATCCCAATATAAATAGATTGGGACCTCTTGATGCTCATCGAAGAACACCACCTAAGGTGCCTCGATAGGAAGACTCAACATCCATCTAATTCGATAGCTCGATAACTCGAAAACCATGTCGTCTGTGTCCATGAATAGATATTGGATCCCTCATCTTGACATCAACAAAAAAGTCATCACGCAGGAACTTCAGTGTTACCTTGGCCCAGAGGCCACAGTGAGGCCGTACACGCGACAAGTACGATACACGACAAGCTCATCAAGTACAACACTTACACATCCTTGCAGGGCGAGGATGGGTTCCTTATTACAACGCCGGGGGCCTGCTTGACGGATGTGAGCTGGGACCCGTTCTCAGCGCGGCCGTATGGTCCTATTAACCTTGCTCCAGGAGCAAATCGACGATATTTGTCTCAAGTCGAAAGAGATGTGGGAAAGGCAAGCTGCAGCCAAAGCCCAACAGAATCTAGAAAAACCGCTTAAACGCCCGCTACACCAGCCGATTCTCATTTCGAAAGGGTCTGGGTCGGGGTCGGGGTCGGGAGCGGGATCAGGATCAGGGGAGGCATCAAAACGCCGCAACAACCGACGAGGAGCTGTCTCGAAGCGAGGGTATAACGACAGGAGAGGGTGTGAATTACCCCGAAATTGACACTTAACAGACATGGATTCAATGAGAGCGTATGCTAGAGTATCGCATCTGGCTGCGACATAAGAATGGCATGGTACGTTAATCACTGCTGTAGTTGACGTTACATAACCGGGAAACTAAGCGCCCATTTGGCGAAGGCCGAGCGGGTTCGGTGTGTCGAAAGTTGGCCGGGAATGGGACCTGAGATGGAAGTCTGGAATAAAGAGGGTCGCCGTCCAAGAAGGGCGTGCCATCTGGCAAAATGCTGATCTTCCTTGTGGATACCTAGATTGGAACCTGGCAAGAGAGGGTAGCTGCATCCTATCTAATTGATATGTGGTGCATAATGTAATGCGTGGTATATCAACAAACAATTGCGGCGAATCCATCTACCACCAGTTTCAATTGGTCCTCAACTTCTGATGCCACGTAAAAGCAATGCATCTCAGCGGTGGCCTGCAGCATCAACGAGAGCCGCGATTCAGAAGTTCACTGCTCCTGACGACAGGGATTGGTGGCTTGTCGGAAGCTCGAGAAGTGGCTCGCAAGCTAATAGGTTTATGGGTAGGTGGTTTTTATTTTTTTACTCTTGCACAACAGCCCGTTCTTATCTGAGGGAATGACACCCTCGCTTCCAAGATTCGTCCACGCATGGCAACGCGAGCTTGATAGCATGAACTGCCTAGCTATATTTGATCTCGGCTGTCGCGTGTACTGGAGGGCTTGGTTTTGTAGGCGGCTATGTCTGGCTTTATCAATCCTCCTGTTGTGTGGGTTCTCGATATCCTATATAAGGACAAGCAACGGCAACAGAGTTTGGAACCACAACTCTGGAAGTTTAGAGGCGGCAAGGCGAAACAATATATATGGCACGCGAAAGGCACGACACGACTCTCGCGACACGTGACTTTGATTGGTTTTGACCTGGGCGGGCTCTCGTGGCTCACCGCATCGGCTTTTGGAGGACCCCGGGGTTCATTTTACATCTGGATTCCCAGGCGCCAAGCTTCCGGCACTTTGATGAGCATCGGCCAACATTGAGTTTTCGTAGGCCCTTAGGTCCAGATCCCGGGCGATCCAAAGGACTAGGGCTTGCACACCAATGCGTGGCACTGACTTGCTTCTCGAGGAACTAGGATTGACAAAGGTAATATACCCAATCACATGGACCCATTGCCCAGCATCCGTTTGCTCAGACTTCAGTGTTTCGAGAAGAAGATTTACATCAACAAGAGCCTCGACATCGTCATTCTCCTTGGGGCAATGATGTTTGAGAGTGACCTGTGCGGAGTGAGTTGAGTATCCTGTTACACTATAAGAAGCACGGTCAGCGGAACCGCAAGCGAGGAATTTTGGGAGACAATTCGGGTGATTCTACAACGAACGATGAAGAGTGCTCGGTATTCGGGCTCTATAATAGCGAGTTATAATATGCGGAGGCCCTGAACGTTAAATGTCGAATGTCGAATGTCGAGTATTGAATATTGAATATTGGAGGGAAGAGAAAGACTGAATGGTAGGGGGAAATACCACAGGTGCGACAAGATGACCTTACCATCCTAGAAAGCGAACCTTGTCGCCTACTTGTTTCTTGCATAGCGCAGACAAAAGGCATCGCTGTGAGGGGAGTGGCCCATTGGACATGATGGCATTGGAGTGAGCGCTTTCGCCTGAGATGGTTGGTTGAGCATATTATGTCTGTATCTCGAGGAGGTAGATAGACAGCCTTCGCAGAGACGGACACACACACAAAGAGAGAGAGAGAGAGAGCTGGCTATCTGTTTACAGTACTTTACTCTCGTGGTATGAAGTAATGGATCATGTACTTGCGGATTCACAAGAACAATACGGAAGCGGCACGGCAACAAAAAGATGAATATTGAAAAAGGCCGGTTATATGGTGGAGGAGAAACACATGATACTGGCAACCTGCTCGTTACCTCACTCATGAGACAACTAGGTACCTTGGTATGTACCGGCTAATCGCCGGATAAACTCACAATATACTTATAGGGTAAGTTAGGTACCTGGGTAGTAGTGTACTTAGGGGCAGTTAAGTTAACTTGACCTAGGCACCTCTTTAGTAGACCCAGCTGACCTGATCAGCAGGTACCTAGAGACATACAGCTAGTCCCGTATAAATTTAGGTACCGACCGCCATTAGGCACCTCCCTGTAGGTTCCTGTCTTCTACCTAGGTAGGTAGCCATGCGCACCACAGCACTCTAGATGTTCTGATTTAGGTACGGCACGGCAGTACAGCAGGTCTTATTATTAGCACGGCTTGCATCATCGTCCATCTTCCATCTTCCGCAGCCTAGGCTAACCTGACCGATAACGTCCAACTACCTAGCCGCCTCCTACTACAACCAACTTCCAACACCTTTTGCTTTAGGCTTCCATTTCTTATCGTCGTCTTCACCGCGCCTACACTCACCGCCCCAGTAATATATCAATTTGCCTGTTGTTAGGTCTTTCATCTAGTAGGCCCCGAGCCTTCGCCCACCGATTCCGATTTAGATACCCCACCATCCATCCGCTTCGTCATCGCAACATTCGAGCCAACCACCTTGATAACGAGCTTCGTGCCGCTTGCCACCTCAGGCTATCTCTCCTAACCACCGGCTACCCTCGTTATTTGCATCCTGCAACTTTCCGCTTCAGTCCCTACCCAGCTTCATCATGTCGGGAGTATGGGGCTGGTTTGGCGGCGGCGCTGCCGCCAAGAAGAAGGACACTCCCAAGAATGCCATCCTCGGGCTGCGTACTCAGCTGGACATGCTGCAGAAGCGCGAGAATCACCTCAAGAACCAGATGGCCGAGCAGGACGCCATTGCACGGAAGAACGTAAACACGAACAAGAATGGTTCGTCTCCCCTCCCACAACATCCATCACCCACTCACAACATCACATGGCGCGCGCTGCATCAAGGTGGCTGACCCCTGAGACTTGAATAGTTGCCAAGGCTGCTCTGCGGAGGAAGAAAACCCATGAACACAGCTTAGAACAGACCAGTGCCCAAATAGGAACCTTAGAGGCACAGATCAACGCCATCGAGTCCGCCAACATCAACAGGGAGACCCTCGCCGCCATGCAGAGGGCAGGCGATGCCATGAAGCAGATCCATGGCAAGCTGACGGTGGAGAAGGTCGACGAGACAATGTATGTCATCTATAGTTATCCCCACGCCTCCCTTTGTCCTGCATTGTCTTGTTGTTTCCGGGTCGCTCACAACTGTCGAAATAGGGATCAACTGCGCGAACAAAACGCCCTAAGCGAAGAGATAGTGTCAGCCATTACGAGTAACCACATTGGCGAGCCTTTGGATGAGGAAGAACTAGATGAAGAGCTGGAGGCCCTGCAGCAAGAAGCACTAGATAAGAAAATGCTCGAGTCTGGCACAGTGCCTGTGTCAGACATTCATAAACTCCCCAGCGTTGCCAATCCAGATAGTACGGGTTTCCCGCCCCAAAATACGTTTGACTTCCACCAGCTAACACACTTTCGTAGTCAAGAGCCCCGCACAAACCGAGGACGACGAGGAAGAGGAGCTTCGGAAGTTGCAGGCGGAGATGGCCATGTGAGAAACATAACTTGGCAATATACCGGTGTTTTGGTGTCTTTGCAGATCATAGAATCGCATGCGAGGGGGACACCAGCTATCGCAAGGGAGGGTTGGGTCAGATTGCAGATAAATGCCTTGGCATAAGTCATGTTCTGTTATTGACGCGTTACGCCTACACTTCATCCCTTGCTAGTCTGTTTGGCCTTTACTTGTTGCTAGTTCAGGCGTTGGCGTTGTGCGGCCGCGGTGCTCTTTATCGGGTGATACACTCTTGTTTTTAAGGGCTACTTATTTTTTGGCCAACGCTAGTCTAGATGAGCCACGTCATCAACTAGCTATCGAGATGGATATATGAGTATATGTTCAAGCTAGTATTATCTATTGATATTGGCAATTTGTGTTCCTAGACACGTCTTTTCCACGCTTCCGTGATCGAGCTTCTCTACCCGACGACGCGGCCAGAGAATCACCAGAATAGAGGCTTGCGAACAGTCACAATTGAGATATTTACAAAGACACCCTCGGGCTTGAAACGGAGGCGAGAGAGGGGAAGATATTAATACGAGCTATATATCCCGATCATGACGGCGAGTCGGTTAGCTACAGAATAAACAAAGCAGCTATCCACTCGCAGAGGAGGACGCTGGCGATCGATTTTGAGAACGGTGGAGTGCCGGCGATGACTGTCGCCATCCCCCTGTGACGAGGTGAATCACTTTACCCGATTCTATATAAGCTGCGTTTAGCGTGGCCGAGATGAGGATGCCGATCCTACATGGTAAATATTATGTCTAAGCCCAGGTTGTATTCAATCAAACGACAAGTTCGCTCAGGTTGGGATCTTATCGATTACCAAGGCAAGACGGAGCATGCTTGTTTACGAGAGAAACAATATATAAAATGTATCCATTTCTAGCAAGTCTACGGAGTTGAATAGGTCCTCAGCTCTAGCCTCGCCTATTCATTTTGTACCGCAGAGTGATCCAAATGATCATGATCATAGAAGACCGCCTGCCATCATCGTCTGCTCTGCCACTTACCTCTTACTTAAGTACTCACTTATTATTAAAGATCTGTCTCATCAATAGCGTTCATATTTCGCCGCTATCGATATCCATAATGAAAGCTACATATTTTGAATCTTTATTTCTGACTGCGCTTATTCATGCTATATTTAGTGCGTTGAGGGTGTAAATTAAGTCAATTGAGCATGAATACCGAATTACACCGGCTGACTGCATAGGTCTCCGTGAGTAAGAAGTGAGAAGCATGATAATTTATTGCTTCTGCTAGCAGGCTGGTGATATTGATCATGTGTCAATTAGCTGATTTAGTGAGATGTCTTTTTTAAGGATTATGCTGGGTGAGAGGTAAGCAAAGAATAAGACATGGTGTTTGAGATGCATGTGATGAACATTTTACCGCACACCGAAGCTATTGGCTTCTGTTTATATGTATAATACTTGATCGTCTCTAAATAATAAGAAACCTTACCTTTTTCTCCCCGGTTCTCATGACAAGGGCATCACGGTGGTCCGGGCTCTCATAATGAGATCGACAGCAGTATCAATTTTCTCCTATAAGTAGCTGCGTTATGTAGTCATCCGGCCCCTCTCACATCTCACCTAATATGCGGGGTGAAATCACTGAAATTCATGATTCTCCTCGAGCCCATTGTTCTCGACGAGACAGACTCTATCGACATGGGTTTTAAAGCCAGTGTTTGTACTCCGTACTATGTCGATAATACTGCATGTAAGTTCGAGGGCTTAGTGCATATTATAATGAAATCGCTCATTGAGTACGGAGGTTGGGGTCAAAAGTCTTCATTATCCTTAACAATTATATATAGTGCAGTCTTATAAGGCTTACCGTAGATATACTTTAATACTACTATAACCAACTATTATAATATAGCGCTTGTAGTTAATAAATGCGTTATAGCTATAAAAGCTAGAGCTGCTAGTGCTACTAAAACTATACTGGTTATAAATAAATAAGTGCGCTAAAATTATAGCGGTATAAAAGTATACCTACGGTAGGTCTTTATAAGGCTACACTGTATATAATTGTTAAGGATAATGAAGACTTTTGACCCCAACCTTTGTACTGAGTTGTAAAGGGTGAATTGTCCCATGATAAGCAGCTCTATTCTACACAACTCAGTTTCACACACACACAAGCATGAAGACTTATATGATGAGACTCCACCACATTTAATGTTGACCTAACCGCAAGTTTATTCGATGTAGATACTACGGTAAGTTTTTTTTGGCGCCGTTTCATCACTAGCTGCTTTAATATTCATGCCTCATTTATGTTCAAGCGCTAAGCCTCACCTTCGCATAAAGGTGACGATGACGATCATATCAGTAATCAATCTGACATCATATAGCTTGATCATCAGATGTATCTTCCCGTATGTTTGTCAAATCCAGAATACTTGGCGCATCTACTATAATTGAAAGGCTGTCTGCCACATGAGAAGCTATCAGTACTCCGAGACATACTAACTTAGTGTAGTTAAGAAACTCAACATAGTGAATATATGCTAGAGCCTACAGACTAGAGACTAGGTGACAATATTATGTGGTATATGTAAAGTCGTCGGTCAAAATCACGAAATGATGTCTCCGCTTCTCCAAAGACTCTTATGCCGAAATGCTACCTGTATAATGCTGACTCATCTATCTTCACATGTGGATTGGTAATTGAGCGTTTCCCAAAGAAGGAAAGTCACATCTCCCGAGAATGCCAACTCCCCTGTCTGCATTCACGTTCTCCAAGACTCCAAGACTCCTCCTCACGCCGATATTTCAACGGGAAGAGACTGCGAGCACGTGAAATATAAGTCCTATCCAGCCCGTCCATCAACATCGACGAATAGATATATACATCACGGTGGACTGGTCGATAGCACACAGGGTTAGAGTCCCGATTAGGAACCTCGTGCCCTGAACCCGGTCGAGCTGCCGACTACCTAACCTAGGCGGTACCACGTCTATATCGCCCCACAGGGATTGGTTGGTTGTCGTGACCCTCGTCAGTGTCGCCCTCCAGCGGTGCCAACAAAGCCGACCACGTTGCAGCTAGCTAGCATCTGTCTCCCACCGGGTCCATGCACGTCTGCAGCCCACGCTGCTTAGGTGCCGGTTGGGCGGCTTTTCCCTCCCCCTCCTTGGCCAATTCAGGAACCATTTGGAACGCTCTCGGTTTGCTTCGATTCAATTCATTATGACCGATCCATGAATATTGGCCAACGGCCCAAGAGGTAGGGCACCTTGACGCCCAATGACTGCAGCCGAATTCCAAAGAGGGTTGGCAAGACGAAGCGACACCGCCCGTCAGACGTTGATTGGCCGCGATAGGTAGCTCTGCAGCAACAGAGTGGTGAATCTCACGTCAAGCTCCCACTCGACCCACGGCGGTCTCGTCCGACTTGGCCGCAAATTGCCGCACTATCACAAAGTCGAGGGAGTGTACTGTGGTAATGTAGTACGCCAGAAGTTCCTCGTGTGCTCGCTCGGCCAGCCATCAGTACCGTCTCGTTTACCTATACTACGGATATGAGACCACACCAGCCCACTCCAAACCAAACACCGCCGATGTTTGTCCATAGTCTACCGCGATGCGACGTGGCGCCAATTGGTTCCGCTTCACCAATCATTTTTGGGCACGATTTCGATCACCTCAGCTTCAGGCTCTTCTCCACTGCTTGTGTCGTTCGTTGAGTCGTGGGGTAAAATTATCTCTCCTAGCTTGAAGCTGCCAGCATGCATGTACCATGCATGCTGCCCTGCACTGTATTAGTATCAAATATGACTACGTAGATTTTTTGATCTCCCATGTGGGGTGCCTTGTTAATCCCTTCAGTACCACACGAGATCCCGAGATCGCATGAGTGCGTTTTCTCAACTCTACGCTCCCGTTGGTTGCTCAGTAGATTGATTCCTCTTTCATCTTTTTTCCAGCTGTCATTGTTATGTCCCATAGGTAGAACTTGCATTTGGTCTGTTTTACCATAACCACGTTGCCAGTGTTTCATAGCAGCGGCGTTCCAACACCTGACTGCAGGATTAGCATCTCAATACCCAACGATTTTGGCCACACAGACGTTTCCTTACTCATCGCTCTGCTTTTGGAATTAATCTAGGGGCTGGTATATCCAGACCTTTCCTTCATATTGGCATCAACCATCAAACCACGGGGTGAGAATGACGGAGCATTTTGGGATTACATACTCCCCTGAGCGAGTTTATCCACAAGAGAGCATACAGTACGCCGATTTTTCTAATGTCCAGTACTACGAGGTACCAAATTCGGACACAGAGCAAAATGGTATGTCGTTTGAATATCATTTTCTGAAGCGAACTAATCCCAGAAAAAGCCGAAAACGACGAGGTAGAAGGAAACGATGAAGGGCAACTCCCTCCAGAACCTCCTCTAGAGGCGGTAGAGACATTATCCAAATCTCAAGGGAGGAAAAAGAAGAAGAAAAAGAAAAAGAATGAAAAGAGCTTACCAGAGCCCGAAGCATCAAAACCAGCAGCCGACCCAGAAGCTCACCCAGAACCTGCGTCAGAACCTAAATCGGAATCTAAGTCGGAGTCTAAATCAGAGCCTGAAGTAGAGCCGGAACCAGAGCCAGACCCAGCAGCAGAACCGGACATTGAACCAAAAGCAGAAGCAGGGAAGAAGAAACCGAAGAAACTAACTAAGATAGCTCGCGAAAAGGAGAAGAAGGCGCAAGAGAAAATGAAAGAGTTAGAGAAAGCAAGCAGTAAGCAGGCCGGGAAAGCTGGGAAGAAGGGAAAGAATGGCAAATCTAAGTCTGAAGTCTCCGAGACTTCCGGATCACCGCCATCAGTAACAGCAGATTCACCCAGTCTCGCACCGGAAAATAAATCCGATGACTCACCAGTCGAAGAAAAGCCTGTCGCTGCCGAGACTGCACAACCAGAGGTCAAGGCGCCGGCAGAACCCGAGCCGGTGGCAGAACCAGAAAGTACACCTAAAGAAGTGAAGGATGAGAGTGTAGCGACGGAGGTCACTGAACCTGCGGACTCTGCGAACGGAAGCGTACCGGAGCAAGATAATAAGGAAACCGCGCCAGAAGCAGCACCAGAAGCAGCACCAGAAGCAGCACCAGAAGCAGCACAAGTATCAACGCCAGAAGGAGCATCAGAATCAACACCAGAGCCAACGCCGGAGTCGGCACCGGAATCAGCACCAGAATCACAATCAGAAGTAGCATCAGGGGCAGCGACAGAGCCAGTATCAGATTCAGCACCTAAAGAACCATCAGAGTCAGCGCCTGAAGCAACCTCTGAACCAATACAAGAATTAAATAGCTCGCCTGCAGCTGACACTACAACCAATGCTAACGATGAGCCAACGAACGAGTCAGGTGAAGCTGAGCCTGTAGCTGAAGCTGAAGTTGTGACAGAAAGCTCACCTGTGGCTCAATCCCAGGACGAGCCAGCTGAGCAAAAAGCGGCCAGCTCGAAAGAAAGTGAATCTACGCCACCGGCTGCCGAAGCAGAAGCAGAAGCAGAAGCAGAAGCAGAAGCAGAAGCAGAAGCAGAAGCAGAAGCAGAAGCAGAAGCAGAAGCGGAAGCAGACCCTACTCCAGTAACTCCCACGGAGTCGGCAGAAGGCCAACTCAAAGAGGCTCCGGTCGTGAATGCTCCTCCAGAAGCGCCAAAAGAGGTATCTGATCCAGCGGCAAGCGAATCTACCGATGTCGACACCCCCAATAGCTTGGATTCCGAACCCGAAAAGGTCACGGAGCCTGAGGTTGAGCCTCAAGCCGGCACTGAGTCTGTGGCCGAGGCTACGCCTGACTCCAAGTCTGGAGATGAGGAAATTGAAGCTTCGAAGGAGGATGAGAAGGTTGCAGAAATTTCTGAAGGAACGCCTGCCGTCGAAGTAGATTCTCCAGAGTCTAAAGACTCCGAGGAAACTTCACCATCAATCACTGAGGATGCTCAACCTGAGACTATAGAGAAGGGAACTGTTACCGCGGAGGAAACTTCCCCATCTGTCGATGACAGTGCTCAGCCTGCAAGTACAGAAAAATTAGTTAATACGCCGGTTGAACCCCAGAGTGCCCCAATTACTCAGGAATCTCAAGCAAATTCACAAGAGCAACCTAACGAAGCACCTGACGAAGCACCTAACGAAGCACCTAACGAAGCGCCTAAAAGTGTAGAGTCAAACGAACCGGAGATGCAAGCTGTTGATAGCGGCGAGACAGCGACAGCAGATGATACTACCAAAAATGAGGAGGATCAGGTGAAAGAGGAGGCTATCACCGAAATGGCACCTGCTGTAGAAGTTTCAGCTGAACCAGCACCTAGTAAAGTAGTTACAGGCGAGTTAGCTGCTTCTGAACAAGACTCCACTGAGAAAGTATCTGTTGAGGAGACCCCCAGTGGTGAGCCCCAAGCCGATCCTGAAAGCTCCCCGGCGCAAACCGATTCTTCACAACCCGAAGGTTCGGATGAAGTTGAGCTTGAAGAGAAACCCGATAAGGAATCGGAAGCAGGGGTACCAGGAGCCAGTGATGAAGTGGCAGGGGAGGCTGACGAATCAAAAGTTACGACTGAAATTAGCGAAAATGCCCATCCCGAGGCAGACAATGGCCAAGCTGAAGAGGAAAGGTCGACTGTCCAAGCTCCAGAAGAGGACAGTGCGCCTATACCAACCCCTGTCGCCGCAACTGATGAAGGGCCTTCGCCTGAATCTGTAGAGAAGGAAGAAGAGACGAAGCCCGTGGAAACTGTTGAAAGCTTGGAACTCGATTCAAGCAAAGACATCCCAACAGAAGCCTCTCCTGACTTAGCCGCCAACACACCAGAACAATCGGAGCAGGCGGAGCCGGAGTCCGAGGCAACTGGCACCGAAGGTGCTGCAGAACAGCAGGAGGAGCCTCCGCAGACGAAAGATGCCGAAAAATCAGAGTCTGCAGGTGAAAAGCAGGTTCACTTTGATGAAGATCCCGAAATGTGTGTATTGCTCTTGTATCTTATGAAGTTCTTGTCATACTAACGTCGTCTCATCCAGTATTACCGCTCCTTTAACCCGTGATTGTGGCGATCGACCAGTCGAGATAGTCTCCACAGAAAATAAGACTGAGTCGGGAGGTGCAGGTGAAGAGCCAGCTAGCGAAGTCAACCCGCAGTCAGAGGAGGCTGGCGCAACGGCAGAAGATACCATTAGAGAGTCTGAGAGCGCTCTTGAAAGTGACAAAGCAGAGGCAATTAAAGAGGACACAGCTGAGACTCAAGAGAAAGAACCAAATACGACTCCAGAAACAACTGTCGAGACACCTAACTCAAGTCCAATAGAAACGGAAGAAGTTGCGGCTAATGATGCCTCTGTCAAAGATGATGCCAGGACAGATCATGCCGAGGCGGGGGAGACGTCAGGTGCAACCCAAGAGGATGCGCCAGCGCCCTCGGCAGATGCAAATGTCTCTTCCGCTGAAGAAGGGACGGGCAAGCTGGAGGGTGAAATTCTAGTAGACGAGCATCTTGCCCTCGAAAAGATGATCGAACGAGAGGCACAGACTACCGCTGCACAAACGCCCGAGAAAGAACCTGACGCTACAACCGCTGAAGAACCAGTCGAAGCCGTCCCAGTAGCAGAAGCGCCAGCAGAGGGAGAAGACGCAGTCGAAAGCTCAGAACCCGATCCAACTGAAGCAAGCCAAGGGACAGAGCCTGCAGCAGCAGAGCCAGCAGAGGCCGTAGACGAAGCCGCAGATATTCCACCCCAAACTCAGCCCGAGTCAGAGGTGAAGCCCGCTGATGATACTCCTCCAGTGGCCGAAGTCACCCCAGTCGAAGAATCCAGACCTGAAAGTACAGAAACTCAGGAGGCGGAGAACGAAAAGATGGCGGATGAAACTGTGGCCATTAATAACAATCCCGCAGAGGACCCGCCTAAACAGGAGGCGGAAGAAGGTGTGTCTGAGAAGACCGATGCGCCCGAAGAACAGTCAGCCGTAACTACCGAGCCCGAAACTGCCGACGAAGCGTCAGCTGCGGTTAAGGCTGCTCCCGAAGAGGTAACGGCCGTCGACACTGCGCCGGTGACTGAGGTCAAGACCGAGGAAATCCCAGATACTTCCCAGGAGACTTCTGTAGATTCTGAGGAGCCTGTTGCAACCAAGGAACCCACTCCTGCTGAAGAACCTACTCCTGCTGAAGAACCTACTCCTGCTGAAGAACCTACTCCTGCTGAAGAACCTACTCCTGCTGAAGAACCTACTCTTGCTGAAGAACCGGCTGTTGTTGAAGAACCGGCTGTTGTTGAAGAGCCCGCTACCGTCGAAGAACCCGCTTCGGTCAAGGAACCTGCTGCCGTCGAAGAATCCTTTGAAGACGAGCAAACAACTGCTAAAGAACCTACTGTAGAAGAGGGCCCAGCGGAGGAGCATACTGCTAAGGAAGAAGCCGTTGAAGCACCAGCGGTTACCGAGAGCAGTCCTCCTAAAGAAGCTTCTGAGCCTTCTATCCCAGAAAGCACTAAGACTACTGCATCTGAGCCTGCAACAGAGGATACTGAGCCTACTGCAACAGAGGATACTGAGCCTACTGCAACAGAGGATACTGAGCCTACTGCAACAGAGGATACTGAGCCTACTGCAACAGAGGATACTGAGCCTA